>JASDQU010284430.1:0-10775 GCA_032191745.1 Picea mariana
TTCCAAAGGATTCCTAATTTTCTCTTTTGCTTCTTTTGATACAGTAGCAGTGGTCTTGTTGCAGAAAAATGAGGAAGGGCGAGAACGACCTATTGCCTTTTTCAGCAAGGCATTAAGAAACGCAGAGATCAGGTATGAAATCATGGAAAAGCAGGCTTATGCATTAGTAAAGGCCCTCAAATCTTTCAGGATCTATGTCATGCACTCGAAGGTGATAGCATACATTCCTTCAGCCTCTGTGAAGGACATCCTTATGCAGCCTAACATGGATGGGAAAAGAGGGAAATTAATTTTCAAAATCCTAGAGTTTGATCTGGAGATTAAGCCCACCAAGTTGATAAAGGGGCAGGGTTTAGCCAAGCTACTGGCCGAATCCAATTGCAAAGCCTTGGGGGTTATCTACATCAACGCCTGCTCAAAAATTCCGCAAGTTGAGTCATCCAATAAGAATTCTCAGGGTGCCGTATCACTAGCAGCATCCACCTGGTACAAGGATATCTTGTACTTTTTGCAAGAATTGAAGCCTCTTGATGGAATGGGAAAAAGCAAGGCGAGATCTTTAAAGCTCAAAGCGGTCAGATATTGCCTCATTGACCAAGCCTTGTGCTGGAAAGACCCGTTAAGGGTATTTTTAAGATGTCTAGACCCGCAAGAAGCCCAAAAGGTTATGTTTGATTTCCATAATGGCCTTTGCAGGGGGCATCATTTCTGGAAGACCACTGCTCATAAGATCCTCAGGGCTGGATATTACTGGCCTACTTTATTCTCTGATGTCTGCAGAGAAGTCAGAGCTTGCATCAAATGCCAGAAATTTTCAGGAAAAAAATAGCTCAGATCACTGCCATTAAAGCCTATAGTAGCTTCGACACCTTTTCAGCAATGGGGGTTAGACTTCATTGGAGAAATTCATCCTCCTTCAAGCGGCCAACACAGATGGATCCTGACTGCGACAAACTATTTCACCAAGTGGATAGAAGCTACCCCTACCAGAAGTACTTCTCACAAAGTGATTATCAGCTTCCTAGAGGATATCATAGCCAGATTCAGTTGTCCCATCAAAATTATCACCGACAATGCCGCCTCTTTCAGGTCTGATCCTTTGGTCAAGTTCTGTGAACAATTTGAGATTTCGCCGATCCACTCTACTCCCTATTATCCTCAAGGAAATGGACTGGCGGAGTATTCCCATAAAAGTCTAATCAAGCTCATTAAAAAATTATTGGAAGACAATAAAAGGGCCTGGGATTCAAAGCTCAAATTTGCTCTATGGGATGACCGGGTGACAACAAAAAAGTCTTTGGGTATCTCACCTTTCCAACTTGTTTATGGAACAGAAGTTGTTTTCCCTACTCAGCTCGCTTTATCTGTGGCAAAATTCCTCCAGGACCTTGAAGGAGAGCCTGACCATATAGTTAGAAGGATTCATCAGATGGTGGAAGTTCAGCAGATCAGGGAACAGGTCATGGATGGGGCCTACCATCATCAGCAGAAGATCAAGCAAACTTTTGACAGAAAGAGAAAAAAGAAAGATTTCGAGCTGGGCAATCTGGTGCTCAAATGGGATGCACCCAAGCAGGATAGGGGCAAACACAGTAAGTTTGATGCCCTCTGGTCTGGGCCTCTCAAGATCTCTGAGGTGTTTTCAAACAATACCTACAGGTTGCAGGATTTGGAAGGCGAAGAAGTTTTTGATGGCCCAGTAAATGGGCATTTCTTGAAAAAATATTTTCTGTAAGCCGTAGGCGGCTTCTTTTGTTTTGTAAATATTGTTTTCTATTTTCTATTTTCGGCTTAATAAATGACTCCATAGCCCAGCAGCAAGGCACTGAATCTGCAAAAAGAGTTCTTAGAGCATCACGGGGGCGAATCTATCCCCCATGGAGCCTAATGTTAGCGACATTTATTGTCCTTGGCACAAGAGTATTCGGGTCTGCAAGATGCATGAGAAGTGCCCCAAAGAAGCAGGTGAAAGTCTCATTTTAAGGCTTCCGAGCACGTAAAAAGGGGAAGTTAGGTTGTCAATGGCCCAGATTCATTCATCAGGGAAAATCAATGGTCATCGGGATATCGGGGCTACCAAGTTAACCGATGTATAGCGACAGAGAAAGCGTCGATATTCCAAGACTAAATCTGGGTCGTCCGATCCAGCGACACATAGCGCGAGATCAAGTCGGCATATCGACATTCGGGAGTTTGATAGGCAAAAGTCCCTTGTCATATCATATCTCAAAACCCCGAACCCTAGAGTGCTGAAAGCGCCTAAAGTCGGGCCCGCCGTATCACGAAGCAGCCTCAGCCGTTCATCCACAAGAGACTCCTTGCCTTTTCGCCCATCGCAGTTTCAAAATGAAAGGAATAGCCTGTTATATTCCTGATGCACGAGGTGCCGGGAGTGCCCAGGACCCGGGCCCACAACATCATCGGGAGAGCTCAGAACCGTTATATCTAGAGGGATGCATGGCACCAACTCAAACCATCTCGGCGTTTCTCTCATTGTGTTTTTAAGAAGCATGGATCAGCCCCTTCTTATTCACGAACGCCGAAAGCGTTTTGGGAATAAACATAGGGTCACGGCCCGTGGTTACTTGGGAAAGAAAGGAGCTATGCAAAAAGGGACCAAGGGTGCTGAGCCTANAGTTGCCGAAAGGATGATCGTGATCTCCATGCGCCATCTGATCCAACCACGATCCTGGTTTTCGCCTGGAGTAAATGAATATGAGAAGGGGTGGTTGAAACCTCTCTTCAGGTATTAAGTGTAAAGTATGGATAATCTGGCAAGCGGTTTGCTCGAGAGGGTCCTGTGTACCCACTTTTCTGAAGAAGCCATGCCAAGTCCTTGATCAGCCAGAGAAGGCCTGCACACGCTAGTTCGACACTTAATGGCTCAGCTACCCCCCTTGCAGGAGCCATGCGCAGTTAAGGTGGCGTCTGACAAAGAACACCCACCCGATTTTGGCTGAAAAGACACCAAGCCTTGAGCGTCTGGGCGCGCCTCTGTTGGGTGTTTTTCTCTGAGTATATGAACTCAGTCTTGGTATTTTGGTAGAGCATCGATGGTTGAGCGAGGCTCCCGATTGTAAAAATTTAATGAAGCACTGTTATTTCTGGTTATGTATGGACTCTTGAGATTTCTTGCCTTATGAATGTCAGTTTATTTCATGTCTTTGTTCAACTGTGTTAGAGCAGCTCGGAATTGGAGAATCCAGTCGAGTTGTAACTGTTATAGGATGATGTAGAATTTGATCACTGTGATAGTCACATTGTCTCTAATCAGTCCTTGTGATTTTCCCTAACGCTGAAACGACTTGGAATTGGAGAATCCAGTCAAGTCTCCCTTTCAGTTTCTCGAAGCCCTGAACCAGAGGATCTCACCTTCAGAGTTTTTCTTCTACAAATTACTCAAAGCCTGTTGCTCGAAATAGTTCGTTCACTCTTCTTATCAAGTCTTCCACCTGTTCACCTTTTAATCAACCCACTGACTGAAGTTAGATCAAGACCTCCTTTGTTTCTTACATGCCGGACCCAGTCTCTGAGTTAGAGTGACATCTCCCCGAGTCTCTGTCCATTTGATCACCCATAAAAACTACCGTGACACAAAATTGATGGGTGTCGAGCTCTACTCCTGCAAGCAATCCAGGAGTGACTTCCGTCGCCAACAAAAAGGTATGGCAAGGATAGGCATGTCATGTCAAGGAAAGGCATGGAATGTCATGGCAAGGTAAGGAAAGGAAAGGAATATCAAGGAAAGGCATGCCATGTCAAGGAAAGACAAGGCGTGGCATGTCAAGGCAAGGCAAGGCATGTCAAGGAAAGGCATGGGAAGGTTAGGCATGGAATGTCAAGGAGAGGCATGACATTTCAAGGAAAGTAAAGGAATGGCATGTCAAGGAAAGGCATGTCAATGCAATGCATGGCATGGCATGTCAATGCAAGGCTAGGAATAGCATTTTTTTATGATCTTTACTAACGTTTATTAGAATTGTTGAATGTTTTACGTCATTGGAATGGCATATCAGTTGGAACTTATTTGATATTTTATTATCGTATGTGTACTTTGGTATGATGTAATATGATTATCGTTTATTTTCATATGTTGTAATATTAGATATATAAAAAAGAAATTAATTATTGCATGAAATAAATAATAACTTTTCATTCTAAATATTTGTTTTTGTAGAACAAGGATCTTCCATAAGATTTTAATCATCTTCAACAAATACATACAGATCATGATGTTGGGTCCAATGTTGGGATGGAAGATGATGTTGATTATGATGACACAGCTACAGATGAAAATGATGTCATTGTAAATGCAGATGATGATCATGACAATCATGATGATCATGATCACGATGGTGATGATGGTGTTGAGGCAGTTGCTAGTAGCAGTCAGTGACATTCATGATCATATAGACTACATCATGGATCATTTTTGATATATTTTTATAATGCCTCTTTTAATGGTTATTATCATATGTATCATTTTCACGGCCTCTAGTACCATATTATTGAGTTGTATAATTTTGACATGTTTCATGTTGACTTATATCATTTGGACATGACATATCATATTGACTTGTATCATTTTGTCTTACATAATTTATCATTTTTATTTATATCATTTGTACATGATGTATCATTTGTTGGACATGTATCATTTTTAGATGATATTGATCTACTGTCATATATATTTGACTTTCACTTGTTTTAGTTATATATGATGGTGATATTATCAATATTGACTCTTCAAATTTTATATATTGAAAGTGGTTGATGATTTTTGGATGCATATTTATTATGTATGATGGTTTTGATTTACTGTTCATGATGGATGTTGTCAAATTCACTTAAATTATAGATATTTTACTCACTTGTTTTAATTATAGATGATGATCATGTTATAATAATTATCTTGTTATTTTATATATATACCGAATTTTGTAGATTCTATTTTGATGGATATTTAATAAGTATAATGACGTTGTTAATTTGTATGGATGTCAGTTTCCCTAAAAAAATATTTATAAATGTTATTGTTATAGGTGAATCCCCCTACGGACAAGCGGATTCCTTCTTGGTCTGTAGACTCCTAAGGCCAAGATAGAAAAGTGCTTAGCATGGACACTGACATCCTTTTAGATCTAATCAAGCTAACATACGAAGACGAAGAAGAAAGATATGTACCTTATTAACGATGTTTGTCCTTGCAAAGTCCAGGTGTAGCTTCGATCCTGAGCTCCCTGATAGGTCCTGTAGAACAAACAAAGATTCAATGGACTTCCTACTCTACTGAGATTATCTCAAATATAGATCCATCTACTGCAGACAAACTCATGTGGAACAAGCATAAGTTTGAAAGAAATAGGCCAAGCATTGATGTATTGATAAGAAAAAGTAAAAGTACTTACAATCCTTTGGATGAAGGTGCAACAACTTCTTCCAGTTCTCCTTGTCCAACCCCTTTGCTCAAGTATTCTACACTAATTGATTTTATATCATAACACTTATAGGATCATAAGTTTGGTATCAATCTCTAGTCTCCACTGTCCTATATGTTGCCTATGAGATCATAGGTTTCATATCTCCAATGTTTTTCATGTACCTTTCACCATGAGAAGGCCTCCTTACATAACCTTGGAGAGGCCCAATCACTTGAGATATCTTTGGGATAAGTTGAGGATTCCTCTCCTTTAGTTGAGGATCTTCCCTAATATCATGCCTTGACTGAGGATTCGAACCCAACTACCTTTAGATATTGAGGGGATTGTCCCCTGATTTCGTCCAACAAACCAAAAGTTCTCTCAGAAATGGTAGTGCTCCCCTAAAAGGGTGCACAGGGTGCTCAAACACTCCCCCAAAGAGGCCCAAGGAGTGCTAACACTCCCTAACAGTGGGTAGGGGAGCGCTCCTCTCCAAAATCCATTTTTGAGTGTTTTTTCCAATGGAAAAAGGCTTGTACTTCTTGTCAACTGATTTCTCTTCTTCAAAACTATTCTTTGAGGTGTCTTAACTGTCCCTATGAAGTCGTTAGAGGCACGAAATAGGAAAGGTGTCAGTATGATGTTTGTGACACTTGCAACATTTGTGGTCAAGATGCGACACTTGTGGACAATATGCGACACTTACAACACTTGTAATGATGACACTTGCGACACTATTGAAGTGAGTAATTTTGAGGTGTAACAGATTTCCCCACAAAGTACGAAGTTAGAATACGATGATGACTAAAGTACTTTGTAGACTTTTTTGAGCAAGGGTATGGATGCAAAGAGGCCGAAAAAAGATGCACACAACCATCAAAAAAATATTATGACATGTTTCAAACCCAAGGCAGGCATACCTATGCTTGAGTGATAAAGACTTTTTAGGTATGACCACCATAAAATACACTGCGGATCCATAATTATATTGATAAAAGGTATAGGCACTGAAGATAATCCTATGAACTTATCATAGCCACAAAGAATACACAGTGGATCTACGATATGACAAGACATAACCACGACCAATACAAAGTGGATCTATGTAACAGTATATGTGTCATAGTTAAAAAGAACTCCTTTGCAACCTGGGAAAAGTACATATAAGATTGATGACTCTACCCAGGGTCTTCTTACCGATCCCAATGTAGTATTAATCTAATCATGTGAATATATGTCCTGATGTTGAACATGGTAGAAACCACTTGATTACCGGTCAATGATGTAAACCGTTAACAAGTGTGAGGGAGATCACCATTGATGTTAATGATTCCCAGGGCACTCTAGTACATTCCAATGAATGTGAATAGATGAGTTGAATTTGAACATCCGTGGAATCATCCGATTAGGAGTTAATGATTTAAACCCACTGTCAAACATGAGGAGGCCTTCCATTGAGGCATGCAGGTCCCAAAGTACTAACTAGTTTCTAAGTCTAGTTTCTGGATAATGTGTTGAAGTTGACAAGAATAGACTCATCGAAGGAGGGCCTTGATGTATCCCCCATCAACGACATGAAACTGACACAGAGATGTAATTGGAAGATCAAATGAACATGGACTGACACAGGTATTGAAACAGGATATTTGTGATGGATGACTCCCGAGGCAGATACTTCCCTTGAACACTGAGGCACAACAACATAAACTTGACATGGACCAAAACTTGATGATGTAGTGGATGCTGTGACTTTCGTCAGGTGACCCAAAGGAGTAAAAGAAACTCAAAGGATTGGCTCAGTGTAGAGGTTCATCGGATTAAAATGTGTGCAAAGGCAAAGTGTCATGTTCAAGGGCGACCGTAAGAGTTACTGGTAGTGTTCTCAAAAGCTACTTGGCTTTCTTCTTTCAATTTTTCCCCCATCCAGATAGACGAGTAGATCTTTTTAATTTAACAAGCTCGAGGAGGGTAACACATGATCGATATGACTCACCTTCGGTAAGTCCCTCTTCCTTTGTTTAGCGAACTAGAAGAAGTAAGGGTTCGGTCCCATATGGGCCCTTCAATGTATGATTGTTTAACGAGTCCATAGAAAGTAAAATCGGTGATTTTTCATATTTAGAGAGTCTGAAAAGAACTTAAAGATGACTCCAATGTTGTCCTTTTTCGTAATGTTAGTCTTGCAAGGCCCAAAAAGAGATAAATTATCACTTGAAAGATGCCCTTTCAAACCTTTTAACGAGTGGGAAAGGAAGCAAGATCACTCGACAATCTTTTCATGTTTAGAGAGTCTGAAAAGGGCTTAAAGATGACTCCAAGGGGTTCCTTTTTCATATATCCATGCAAGTCTGAAAAAGTGATAAGAGTCTACTCAGTTACATTCTCATGTTTTTTCAAGCACGAGAAAGAACAAATACCAAGCTCGGTATGCCCCCAGCTTGAAAGCTAATGGATTAACTCTAGAATGATCATCAAAGGATGGAGACCTGCCCTCCAAGCTTCAATTCATTCACCGACTGTGAGGTTATCACCAATTTCTCTACTAGACGAAGAAAAAGGATAATAGTGAATGGAAAGAAGGTTCAAGAGAGGTGACTGTTTCATTTTTTAACGAGCTTGACATAAGAAAAGAACTATGCTCAGGGTTTCGGGTTCAAGCGATAGATTGTTGTTTCATTTTTTTAACGAGATTGCTACAGGGAGGAAAACTATGCTCAAAGCTTGTGTTTCATTTTTTAATGAGCTTGCCACAGAGAAGAGAAACTATGCTTGTTGTGCTACTTATATGTGTAATATAATGCACTTATTAATTATCAATCCAGGATTTGTAATCAACATAGTTACAAGACACTAGTAAGGAAGGTAATTCTAATATCACGAGTATAGAACTATTCTAGATTATGCATGATGGAAACAAAACAAACTAGCAAATAAAAACACACTTTGGTTGTCTTTCACAGAGAGGCTATCTACTCCATTATGGCACATGCAAGTATGAGATGGAGTTCTTTTGACAGATCAACTCTGCTATCTGACCTAGAAAACTAACTATGCAATGACACTTCTGAAATCACACATCAATCATCATGACATAGCATGGGTAGTTCAATAGTCAATATATTGAGTATGTTGTGGTTCACAATGTGTTGTTGTGAACTTCATTAGTTCTCCTTCAAATATGTCTGACTACTGCTGCCAACATTTATGTCCATGAAATGAAATCAAATTCATAAAAACAGAAACAAAGCATATGCAAAAAAAGATCTCTAAGCAATCGAAACCTAAACTGAACTATACTGCTATCATCTGAAAAGATCAAAGATTTAGCTAGTCTAACATTTATACTATTGAAATCAATTGCTAACACTAATATATAAGGATGCTAACCCTTGTTGGTTGGTGGGCCCTTGCTGCTTCAACGGGTCAGTGACTGGAGTCTACAGTAAGATTTCTTTCAATCCACACATTCCTCTTACTCAAATTTCAAAACATAGAATTAAACTATGCTAACAACTCAACTCACATTCATTCATAAATGATCAAGACTTGGAAATAAATGACATCCTTTTAAACTTCAACTCAAAATCTGTTCTACAATATGTAACACTGATTCACATATTATGTTATTCTAACTCTCTACTACCTCCACGATCCTTGCCATGACTATTTAAATAGTCTTAGTCGTGAAACACAAGGAGATGAAATCTTTAGCAGATCAGTCAATTGTCAAATTTATATATTCGATTACATATTTTAAGCTTCATCCTCATGACACGAAGTGTATGAGGATGAAGCGATAAACAAACTAGCTTAACATAACCTTGCTAGAGCTTTGATGATTCAACAAACATCCAACAATTATCTTGGGCACGATCTGGAGCTAAACTTGGTATATTATGCTTCCTGTATTGGTACCAGATCGTGATAGGTGAGATTCGGTAAATGGTACCGGATCCGAATAGTATGCAAGTGGTTGGTACCGGACTAGAACATTCTGTGGCCGTTGGTACTGAATCGCGATAGTGGATTGTTCGGTACCGGATCTTAATGGAAGGTGCGCTTGATACCTGATTTAGACAGTGGAAATCTGGCGCATAAGTACCGGATGGCTGAGATGATACAGAAATGTTGGACTCATCTAGAGGTCAAAGGTTATACATGGAAATTTGAAACATTAGTACATGAAACATTTAGTCTCCTAGCTCAATAAACCACAAAATGCACGAATTCAATTATACTTTACCTTATGACCTCATCAATGGCTAATGGTAGTGTTCTTTGTCATTTATCCAAGCTTAGGTAAGCCAAACAGGTATAGATGACGAGTATAATAGGGTAGTGGGGATGTCAATTTAAAGTCTCAACATTCCCCCATGCCAAAACCATTGCATGTCCTCATGTAACTGAAACAACTCAAAATGTTTCAAAATTTGAGACTCCATTCTTTACTTCTGTGGATCAATGATGTTGATGGCTGAGGCTTCTTCTTTCAGCTCCCTTTTTATGAGCCTAATATATTGTAAGAGTCTTATTACCCTCTTGATCTTATTAGAAGTCTCTTCATGGTCATCTTGAAGTTGTTGGTTGGTTGCCTTTAGTTGTTTGTTTTCCTTTTTGATATACCTGTCCAGTAGTTGGTATTCCTTCACTTCTTGTTTGAGTTCATGGTTTTGTTTTTGCATCTCCCCAATCTTTTTATTCATATGTTCTTTTGTTAAGGTTCTTGTTGACCCCATTTTTTCTAGCTATATGTATTCTCTTTCCTCTACTTCCTCCCTCATCCCACATAAAGTAATAATAACTTGTTCCTCAGTCAAGCTAGGGATGTCATCCTAGACTGATAGGTCTTCAGAAGGGGAGGTAAGATCTATTGGTTCTTCATGTGTATGAGGACTGACAACTTCTTTTCCTTTCTTTTCCATGTTCCTTGTGGTTCTTTTACACGGGGGAAATGGATCATAGGTGCTCACAAGCTTCATTTTCTTCTTTTCTGTTCATGGAATGGTTACAGGGGATTGTTCTATAGACTGTTCATCTCTATTTTCTGAGCTATTCTTTTCTTTCCTCACAGTTTTTGTCTTATGACCTTTCTCCTCAAGTGCTATTGTTGAGGTCTCCTCCACTAATTTGGATTTACCTTTTGATTATTGACTTTTAAAAATATTATTGACTGTGGAAGAGGGCCTTGCTTGTTTACTAGCTTTATCTTTTTGGCTCACTCTTCTGGAGGATGATGGAGTTACCTTATCTTTCTTTCCCTTTTTCTCTTAAGGTTCCTTATCTTTCTCTGGAGCAGGCTGGGCTCCCTTTACAGGTTTGTTTTTTGTGGGAAGGTGTTGAGTGATGAGGATTTTC
>JASDQU010284432.1:0-14510 GCA_032191745.1 Picea mariana
CTATCTTTCCATGCTAGCCCCTTCCTTCATATGTCCTCAAGTTGTGACCACACTCTCCCACGATCCAACGGTCCTGATCTCCTCTCTCACAAATCAAAATTTTGCGCTTTGCTACTTTGGAGGTTGGCTTACCTCTGTTTCCCCGATTTCCCAATTTCCTGATATTTTCTTTCTATATGAACGGTCTAGATCCCTCCTTCGATCAACGACTGTGATCCTTTCGCGAACTCAGACTTTGTGACATGCGAGTCAGTGAAACACTGACTTCTCACCATGCATCCCTTCTCGATGGATGACTAGGATCAAATCAGGGCTTTGCGTATCGAGTATGGATGTGAGTCAACCCTGACTCTTCTAATCCCCGAACTCTCAATGACATTAGATCAACGGTCCACGATCTCCCGTGATCCGATGGTCCAGATCCTTTCTTGTGAATTAGATCTTTCATGATCCCTGATTTCCCAAAATTCACCCGCATCAAATCAACGGTCCACAATCCTCCGTGATCCAACGACTGTGATCAAATCGCGAGTTTGTGTTTCACGAGTCGTTACAACTCTTGCCTTTGAATTTCCCAATATGCTAGTTAGTGAAATGATGATCTTCAGCCACGTGTCCTTCCCAGCACCAGCGGCTAGGATCAACTCTACTCTTTCCCTTGCGAATCTTCCGAAGTCCGAATCCTCGAACTCTCGGATCTGCTGCCATTTGTCTACCCTGAGGATGGACGGTTCCGATGATTTTAGAGCTTCAAGACTTGGAAAATTACATTCTCTTGTATAATTTCAAAGGGTTTAAACCTTGTGCACCTTTCCTGGATCCAACAATTGTTGGTCCTCACACTCAAATCTGACGGCCCAGATCCGATCTCCTCCTGCGTGCTCTTCTAATTGTGTGGATGTGAATTCCCATGGTCCAGATCTCTCACAGTGCTTGATCCAACGGTCACTGCTACTCCTCCTCCTGAGATTTCCCTTTCTTCCCTGACTTGGAAGATTTCAGATGTTCCGAATGCCTCAACCCCCAATCTACCTCCTCTGAGCCCTGATATATGGGTCTCTACTTCTGCTTTCCTTCTGGAGCTTACGAACTTGAAACAAGTTCGCCTCTTGGACCTCATCTATGCTCTTAAAAATCACTTATATCTTCCGAGCTTGGTTCTTAGGGGATTTTGAATTCCCACATACTCTTGCGTTAATATTCTCATGTCAGATCGACGGTCCATGACCTTCCTTGATACAATGGTCTAGATCACATCGCAACTTTGGGTTTCATAAGTTTAGTCATGCCAACGTACGGATCTCCCGATGTGCGAATCCCCGATCTCGCCAATCCGACGGTCAAGGAGGGTCCTGATAGATCCTTAGATCTATGGTCCAGATCACATCGCAACTTCAGGTTTCGGGAGTTTAGTCGTGCCAATGTGCGAATTTCCCGACGTGCGAATCCCTGATCTCGCCAATCCGACGGTCAAGGAGGGTCTCGATAGATCCTATATATATGGTCTAGATCACATCGCAACTTCAGGTTTTGGGAGTTTAGTCACGCCAACGTGAGAATCTTCGAATGTGCGAATTTGCGAAGATTGAAGGAGTCGAGGCGTTAACGCCTACGCCCCTTCTTCAAATCTAACGGTCACGACAGACCTTGGGTTCTCCCGAATGAACATCATCCCTTCATCTTCTAAATGAAAGGATATTCCCTTTCGATTCTTGAACCTCACTATTCTTCCTGAGCTTTGTTGGCTCTGAAGGACTTAAGATTTATTCAATCTTTCTTTTGAATGTAACGCTTGGAAGCGTTCTTCTACGCACTCCTTACAGTTATTCCTCAACTCTAGGAATTAATATGGTCTCGATCTCTGTCCACCTTGCAGAGACTTGGTGCATACCTGCACTACCTCTCCTAAGCTTATTAGACTCCGTCCTCACAGTGATTGTGGAGTTCAACATCCGCAATTAGGGAAGTAGTCATGCGACTCTAGGACGGTGACAAAATTCTCTGGGAAAGTGCTTCCGAGAAATTAAACTAGAGCATAAAAAAATCAAGCAGATATGAAAGTTCTCAAGGAACGAACACATACTTCTAACTTAATCATTCAATACAAAAACCATTATAGGCATATAAATACAAGTCATGCATTCATTATTTCCAATTCAAAGTACAAGGCATAAAAACACTTATCAGAACCATAAGGCGTGATGCGACTGTTGAGAGGGGTGCTTGTTTCCACCCAACCATAGGCTCAGTCACTCCCAATGGATTTATCACTGGCCACCCCCGAGCTTAGGCCATGATACTTTGAGATTCAATCTCTCACTTCCAGCTGAACAGAATTTAGGGACAAAGGTTACTCTCCTTCTCCCTTTACAGGAATAGATGAGGATGAAGGTTACTCTCCTTATCCTAACTCAGTCTCTATTCTCTGTGATCAGAACTCACTTTCGCTTTCAATCCTTCCTCGAACCCGAGAGTTTCCGCTCTCATCTCTTCATTCTTCATAGGCCCTCTCCCTCCCACACCACGCTTCCTTTATTGCCTTTCTCAACAAGATTGCGTGTGGCTCGAAATCCTAGTCCCTGGTCAGGTCCAGAAGCCTTTCATATGAGCGGTTTGCCCCATCCCCTCATTAACTCTTGAGGAGGTCTTCCCACCTACCAATCTGACTGTAATTCATTTCGGGTCAGAGGGTTGTTCTGATCTTGAGCAATTAAAACCAACATAGTACTGGTTCGATGGAGGTTAACACAACCATTCCGGGTCCCCTCCACCGTCTTTTCATTAGAAATCGTGGTCTCTCTTAGAACATCCCCTTCTTAGCAATCATGCAACATATTTCCATTATCTATTAAAATAACATGGTTTACATTCATTGACCTTCATACAAAGGTACACCAAATCAAACATTCACACTTAGAGTTTGCCATAGTTCCTGACCAATATAGTTATATTTACAGACTGGTGGAAACAAGGTGTTACAATTCCCTCCCCCTTAAAGGGATCATCGTCCTCGATGTTCTATCTATCAACATGATAGGTATGTACAGAAGTAAACAAAATCAGATATGCCTGTCTCATGGCATCTTCCATTTCCCACGTAGCCTCATCTGGGCCAAAGTGTTTCCATTGCACCTTGACCTGTGCAATGGTTCGGTTCCTGAGTGATGTTTCCTTCTTGTCTAGTATGCATTGGGGTTATGGTAGGAATTCTACCTCCAGTTCCACCTGGATCATAGACCAATCAATTATATGATTAGCATCATGTACATATTCCTTCAATAATGAAACATGGAAAACATTATGTGCCTTTACTGTGGAAGGAATTGCTATCCTATAGGCTACAGGTCCCACTCTATCTAAGAATTCAAAGGGTCCACAATGCCAAGGTGGCAACTTGGCATAGGCTCCCATTCTCAGAGAACTCTTCCAGGGTCTAACTCTGAGATAGACATGGTCTCCAACTTTGAACTCTCGAGGAGTTCTCTTTCTGTCGACGTAACTTTTCTGTCGGTCTTGAGCAATTTTTAGATTTTGCCTTATCTGCACCACTTGTTGTTCCATTTCTTTCAGCATGTCAGGTCCGATTGTAATTCTGTTCACTGGATTACTCCAACTGATTGGAATCTTGCACTGTCTACCATAGAGGACTTCAAAAGGGCTCATCTTCAAGGATCCCTGATAACCGTTGTTGTAGGCAAACTCTACCAATGGTAGGTAGTCTTCCCACTTCTTAGGCTAATGCATTACATGCATCCTTAGCATGTCCTCTACTATTTGGTTCACTCTTTTTGTCTGTCCATCGGTTTGAGGGTGATAAGCTGTGCTGAATAGTAATTTTGTCTTTAGACCAGCCATTAGGGATTTCCAAAAGTTTGAAGTGAACTTGATATCTCAGATAGATACAATTTCTTTGGGCATGCCATGTAGTCTAAATATATCTTTCATGAATATGTTGGCAATATATATGGCCTTGCAAGTTGATTTGACAGGAAATAAATGAGCATACTTACTTAGTTTGTCCACCGCAACCAAGATGGCATCATTTTGCTTGGTCAACTTTGGTAATTCAGTGATGAAATCCATGAAGATGGTTTCCCATTTCCATTTTGGGATCAGTAGAGTCTGTAATAATCCTGCTGGATGTCGATGCTCTGCCTTAACTTGTTGGCATTCTAGGCACGTAGCTATATAGTTAGCCATGTCCTTATTTAACCCATGCAAATAGAATTGTTTCTTAGTGGCCGTGATCATCTTCTGATATCCCTGGTGACAAGTATATGGTCTCTTATGTAGTTCATCCATTATGAACCTCTTCAAGTTGTCATAGTTTGAAATATACAATCTGTTTCTGTAAGTCAACAAACCTTCGTCGAGCATTTGGTAGCCTTCGTACTTTAGTCCTGCAGGCTCTTGTCTTAGGTATGAGGTCACGGTCTTGAAGAATGCATCTGTATTTTGTGCATTTCTTACTCTTTCCCTAACATCTGTTTCATAGGTGCTTACTACTTCCAGATGAATGATTTTTATACTTCTGCTAAGGGCATCGACCACCCTATTTTCCTTTCCTTTGATGTGTTTGATTTCGAAATCAAACTCACTAAGAAGATCCATCCACCTAGCTTGCCTGGCATTAAGCTTTGGTTGATCAAACAGGTGCCTCAACCCACAATGGTCTGTCATAAGCACAAATCTCCTTCCTAGGAGGTAGTGCCTCCACATTTTTAAAGCATGTACTATGGAAACCAACTCTAGATCATGGGTCACATAATTGATCTCATGCTCGTTTAATTTTCGGGACACGTAGCAAATTACACGTCCCTCTTGCATAAGGAATCCTCCGAGTCCTTCCTTGCAGGCATATGTACACACGAGGAAATCATTATCCGGGTCCACAATCTTCAGCATGGGTGCATGGGTCAGGAGGCATTTCAGTTCCTGAAATCTTTCTTCACATTTTGATGTCCAAATGAATTTGATCCCCTTTTTATGAAGGGTAGTGATTGGACAACCAATTTTGGAAAATCCTTTTATGAACCTTCTATAGTATCCTGCTAAGTCCACAAAGGATCTGATGTCTAATACATCCTTTGGGGTAGGCCATTCCATAATAGATATGATCTTATCGGGGTCCACTACCACCCCCTTCCTTAGAAATGACATGGCCTAAATAATAGACTTGCTTATGAAAGAAGTTGCATTTGGTAAACTTAGTGTAGTGCTTATGCTCTTTTAGTACTTGAAGTACGAGTCTAAGATGTTCTTCGTGCTCCTCCCTGTTCTTAGAGTATATTAGGATATCATCAATGAAAACTAATACAAATTTGTCCAGAAATTTACTGAGTACATTATTCATTAAGCACATAAAAGTGGCAGGGGCATTGGTTAACCCAAATGGCACCACCACGAATTCATAGTGACCATAACTTGTTCTGAAGGATGTTTTGTGTATGTCTTCATCCTTAATCCAGATTTGGTGGTATCTATTCCTTAAGTCGATCTTCAAGAAGATGGAAGCACCTCCCAATTGGTCGAACAGGTCATCGATTCTTGGTAAGGGGTACTTGTTCTTTATGGTTGTCTTATTGAGTTGTTTGTAATATATGCATAGTCGGAGTGTCATGGAATCCTTTCACATTACTAAGATCTTCCCATTGTATGTAAGCCTTTCCATTCAGGTTGAAGATGGCTATTCGAGCCTTCAAGTTTTCAGAGTAGTCATGGACTCTGAAATACTTCTTTAAACCAAGCAGCCAAGCTTCCGCCTCTTCTCCCTTCTTAATATCTCCATCGAAAGAGGGTGGTTTGGATTTCTTAAACTCTTTAGGAATATGGGTTTTGGAATGCTTCCATTTCTTTCCTTTCCTGCGAGGATGCGAGCCAACCCTTCTACTAGAAGATCCTTCAGAGTTGTTAGCTTCCTTTCCAGAGGACTCTCCCGATGAGTGTCCCCTGCCTCCAGGTTGGACCTTCTTGGCGGTACTTCTCCCAGTGGGGTCACTTAGGGAGTCATGTTTTCGGATCTCAGGTGGACTGTGACTTCTCTTCTTATGTTGTCGGTCCACATGACTGGTTGCGGGTTCATGCTGTAGTTGCCTCTGTATGTCGGATAACCCCTGTAGCAAGAATGCGTTAATTTTTGTTTGTTTCTCTTGATCCTTTATCAATCTCTTGCTGTCGGCCTTGAAACTTTGTAACTTGGCCCTGAGGATCCTTATAGTTTCAGCCAGATCTGGAGGGGTTTCCACCACCCTCCTTTCGTCAGATTCTTCGTCTCTATTGTGGGAGCCATCCCCCACTTCATGAAACGTCACCATCCTTTAGTCTTGGAGTTTTCCCGTGATTCACTGACTTCTCGAGTGTTGAAAAAAAGACTTATTGTTTTCTAACGGTATATAAGTTTATGAGAAATACACGGTTCAATTTCTTAAATGCATACACACAGTAGAAAGTTTCACTCTTTTCTTTAATAACATTTTTAAGCAGACCTTTAATAAAGAGGCAAGGTAGGGTGTCACTCCTTTAAAAGTACTCCAACTAGCATTTTTAAGTGACTCATCCATAAGCCCAAGCAGGCCAAGTGTTGTAACCAGGCTTTGATACCATTTTGTCACACACCCACAATGGGGTATAAATAAATTTCGCTTTTTCTTAACTCTCTTTAGTTTCCCCTTTCTTCTGTTGCAGGTTCTTCCAATCTGCGACTCTTTCCTGAGCCCCCTTTTGAAGGGTTTGAGAAACATGTGCTATCTTTCCGTGCTATCCCCTTCCATAATATGTCCTCAAGATGTGACCACACTCTCCCGTGATCCAACAATCCTGATCTCCTCTCTCGCGAATCGGGATTTCGCGTTTCGCGAGTTTGGAGGTTGGCTTACCTCTATTTCCCTGATTTCCCGATTTCCCAATTTCCCGATATTTGCTTTCTAGATGAACGGTCTGGATCCCTCCTTCGATCAATGGCTATGATCCTTTCACGAACTTGACTTTTTGAGTTGCGAGTCAGCGAAATGCTGACTTCTCGCCACACGTCCCGTCTCAATGGACCACTAGGGTCAAATCATGGCTTCACGTATCGGGTATTTAGATGTGAGTAAACCGTGACTCTTCCTATCAATGGTCCACGATCTCTCGTGATTCGAAGATCCAGATCCTTTCTCGCGAATCAGGTTTTTCCCGATCCTAGATTTCCCGAAATTCACCCGCATCAAATCAACGGTCTGCAATCCTCCGTGATCCAATGACTGTGATCAAATAGAGAGTTCATGTTTAGTGAGTCATCACAACTCTTGCCTTTGACTTTCCTGATGTGCGAGTCAGTGATATGATGATCTTCCACCACATATCCATCCCATCACCAAAGGCTAGGATCAACTCTGCTCTTTCCCTTGCGAATCTTCCAAAGTTTGAATCCTCGAACTCTCGGATCTGCTGCCATCTGTCTACCCTGACGATGGATGGTTCCTATGATTTTAGAACTTTGGGACTTGGCAAAGTCCATTCTCCTGTATACTTTTGAAGGGTTTAACCCTCATGCACCTTTCCTGGATCCAACGGCTGTTGGTCCTCGCACTCAGATCTGAGGGCCCAGATCCGATCTCCTCCCGTGCTCTCTTCTAATTGTCTAGACTTGAATTCCCATGGTCTAGATCTCTCACAGTGATCGATCCAACGGTCACTGATGATCCTCCTCCCGAGCTTTCCCTTTCTTCCCTGAATTTGAATATTTTAGATGTTCCGAAGGACTCGGCCCCTAATCTACCTCCTGTGAGCCATGATATATGTGTCTCTACTTCCGCTTTCCTTCCGGAGCTTATGAACTTGAAACAAGTTCACCTCTTGGACCTCATCTGTGCTCTTAAAAAGCGCTTATCTCTTCTGAGCTTGGTTCTTAGGGGATTTTGAATTCCCACATACTCTTGCGTTAATCTGCTCGCGTCAGATCGACGGTCCATGACCTTCCTTGATACAACGGTCCATATCACATTGCAACTTAGGGTTTTGGAAGTTTAGTCATGCCAACGTATGGATCTCCCGATGTGCGAATCCCCGATCTCGCCAATCTGACGGTCAAGGAGGGTCTCGATAGATCCTTAGATCTACAGTCTAGATCACATCACAACTTCAAGTTTCGGGAGTTTAGTCGCGCCAACGTGCGAATCTCTCGATGTGTGAATCCTCGATCTCGCCAATCCGACGGTCAAGGAGGGTCCCGATAGATCCTAGATCTATGGTCCAGATCACATCGCAACTTCGAGTTTCAGGAGTTTAGTCGCACCAACGTGCGAATCTCCCGATGTGAGAATTTGCGAAGACTGAAGGAGTCGAGACGTTAACGCCTGTGCCCCTTCTTCAAATCTAACGGTCACAACATACCTTGGGTTCTTCCGAATGGACATCATCCGTTCATGTTCTAAACGAAAGGATATTCCCTTTCGATACTTGAACCTCACTGTTATTCCTGAGCTTTGTTGGCTTTGAAGGAATTAAGAGTTTTGCACTCTTTCTTTTGAACGTAACGCTTGAAAGCGTTCTTCCGCACACTCCTTACATTCATTCCTCAACTCTAGGACTTAAGATGGTCTCGATCTCTGCCCACCTTGTAGAGACTCGGTGCATACCTACACTACCTCTCCTAAGCTTATTAGACTCCGTCCTCATAGTGATTGTGGGGTTCAACCTCCGCAATCAGGGAAGTACTCACGCGACTCTAGGACGGTGATGTAATTCTCTAGGAAAGTGCTTTCGAGGAATTAAACTAGAGCATAAGGAAATCAAGCAGATATAAAAGTTCTCAAGGAACGAACACATACTTCTAACTTAATCATTCAATACAAAACCATTATAGGCATATAAATACAAGTCATGCATTCATTATTTCCAATTCAAAGCACAAGGCATAAAAACACTTATCAGAACCATAAGGCGTGATGCGATTGTTGAGAGGGGTGCTCGTTTTCACCCAACCATAGGCTCAATCATTCCCAATGGATTTATCACTGGCCACCCCCGAGCTTAGGCCACGATGCTTTGAGATTCAATATCTCACTTCCAGCTCAACGAAAGTTAGGGATGAAGGTTACTCTTCTTCTCCCTTTACAGGAATATATGAGGACAAATGTTACTCTCCTTCTCTTGACTCAGTCTCTATTGTCTATGATCACAACTCACTTTCACTTTCAATCATTCCTCGGATCCGAGAGTTTCTGCTCTCGTCTTTGCATTCTTCGCATGCCCTCTCCCTGCCCACACCATGCTTCCTTTCTTGCCTTCCTCAACAAGATTGCGTGTGACTTGAAATCCCAGTCCGTGATCAGGTCTGGAATCCTTACAAATGGGCAGTTTGCGCCATCCCCTTATTAACTCTTGAGGAGGCCTTCCCACCTACCAGCCTGACTGTAATTCATTTCAGTTCAGAGGGTTGTTCTGATCTTGAGCAATTAAAACCAACATAGTACTGGTTCGGTGGAGGTTAACGCAACCATTCCGGATCCCCTCCACCGTCTTTTCATTAGCAATCATGGTCTCTCTTAGCACATCCCCTTCTCAACATTCATGCAACATGTTTCCATTATCTATTAAAATAATAGGGTTAACATTCTTCGACCTTCATACAAAGGTCCACCAAATCAAACATTCACACTTTGAGTTTGCCATAGTTCCTGGCCAATAACGTTATATTTACAGATTGGGGGAAACATGGTGTTACAATTAGAATAAAATGTGGAGCCAATATGCTTCATCAATCAAATATGAACAAGAGCACCAAGACCCTTCCAATCAGGTATGGGCTATGATACTTTTCAATATTTTGGTGGATATAATGCACAAATTCTTTC
The DNA here is from genome assembly GCA_032191745.1 of Picea mariana. Taxonomy (NCBI): domain Eukaryota; kingdom Viridiplantae; phylum Streptophyta; class Pinopsida; order Pinales; family Pinaceae; genus Picea; species Picea mariana. The sequence goes on from JASDQU010284432.1 coordinate 9,837, forward strand.
TAAACCTTGGTATAATGCTAAATAATCACGTTGTAAAATCCCAAATCCATGGAAATACCAAGGCCAACCCATTCCTTCTCCATACCAACCATTTCCTAGTTTACCATAGGTCCAAAATCCTTAGTGGACTCATCCTCCACAAGGATGGAGGCCAAAAAAATTTAAACAACAAGCATTGATGCCTCCTCCTCCTCAACCCAATAACATTATTTAGAATATTATTCATCCCAAAAAACCAAAATCTCCTGCTCAATCTTCCCCAATCCAAATAATAAGAAAAATCATCCTATGTATAACAATGAGGTGACATATCAAACTTACTCCCTAGATGTTCAGGAAATAAACATTAGATCAACGAAATTCTTACAGGGACCTCCAAATAAAATAAAAGATTCATAGCCTGAAAAACATGAAACCTTCTTACAGTAGCCTCAAGCCCGACCTTACCTTGAAAGGTTGAATTCTAATAAAACACATACATTGGAAGAAAATGAACTGCTACGAGAACTCAAAAACTTGTGTGTGAAGATGCCTCTCCTACACGCTATTAAATATGTACCTATTTATAACAAACTGATCAAAGAAGAATGCATCAAGAGACTAGGAATAAAGAAAAAGGACACCCCTATAATCAATGTCATAGGACAATTAGCTCATCTCGTGCTTGGAAGGATAATTTCTCCTAAATATTTGGATCCAGGTAGCCTTATGGTAAATGTACACATTAACAACATCTTGATCCAAAACACTCTCATTGATTTAGGGGCTGCAATATTTTTATGAATAAGGATACAATGTTAATATTAAACTTCAAGGATCCCTAATACATACATCCACTATTATTCAATTTGCAGATAGATCCACAATGAAACCTGAGGGAATGCTGGAAGACATAATGATATCCATTGATTCTTGGGAATATCCCACTGATTTTTTGGTCCTTCAACCCAACTATAGATTCAATAGGTATCCTCTTATCTTGGAAAGAACTTGGATGGCCACAATAGATGCATACATCAGCTATAGGGAAAGGAACACGACCATTACTAATGGGAAATCTCAAAAACAACTTGTCCTTTACCCCCCTGCTCAACCATTAATGTCAAAATATCTTCAAATATGGGTAGAAAAAGAGGAAGAGGACCTAGTCCAAACCTCTTTTTACCCCATATTCATAATTAGAAAAACATTGGATTTGATAAGAAAGGGGAATCATGGGTAGAACTTTTCATAGTTGAAACTAATAATCCCACTATCAAAACTGTAGAAATTGACCCTTCAAAAACACTGAAAATCAACACAAATCTTACTTAGAAACAAGAGCAACAATTATTAGCTATGATGAAAGGAAATGTTGCAACCTTTTCATGGGACTATAAACATATGAATGGAATCCACCCTCCATCTGTACTCATCATATTTACATTAAAGAAGATTGAAAGCCTATTAGGAAGTCTCAAATTGGGATGAACCTGGCATTCAAAGACATTGTCAAACAAGAATTACAAAAACTGTTAGATGTTGGCTTAATCTACCCAATTTTAGATAGTGAATGGGTTTCACCTTTGGTTATTGTTTCTAAAAAGGATGGAAAAGGGAGAATAAGTGTGGATTGTAGGGAATTAAACAAAGCTACCATAAATGATCATTCCACTTTACCTTTCATCGACCAAGTTCTAGATCATGTTTTATCTGGGAAGGGGTATTTCTCATTGCTAGATTGATTCAATGGATATAATTAGAAACAAAAAAACCCCGAAGACCAGGATAAGACAACCGTCACTTGCCCCTAGGTCACTTTTTCTTATAAAGTTCTCCCATATGGCTTATGTAATGCCCCAACCACATTTCAAAGAGTTATACTCAGCATATTTTCAGATCTTATCCATGACAAAGTAGAAATTAACATGGATGATTTCACTCCTTATGGAAACTCATTTGATGAGCATTAGATAATCTTGATAAAGCTCTCCAAAGGTGTGAAGAAATGAACCTCTCCCTTAGTCATGAAAAACGCAACATGATTTTGAATGAGAGAATTGTGCTAGGACACCATTTTTCCTCTAGAGGGATTGAAGTAGATCAAAGAAAAATATAGATTATTAGACATCTACCTATCCCTTTGAAACAAAAATATTTTAGAATTTTATTGGACATACATGTTATTGTAGGAGATTCATTAAATAATTTAGTAAATAGCCTCTGCTGTGTCTGCCTTGCTATATAAAGATGTAGGCTTCTGTTGGACCTTACACTGTCAAGAAGCATTTGAAATTATCAAGGAAAGATCACAACAACTCTGATTCCACAAGGTCCTAATTTGACTCTTCCTTTTCACATTCATATTGATGCATCAGATAAGGAAATAAGAGCATTTTTGGGAAAGAATGAAGATAATAAGCCTTATGCCATCTATTCCATAAGCACAAACTTGTCTAGTGCATAGCTAAAATACACAATCACAGAAAAGGAATTTATAGAAGTAGTTCATTCTCTTAACAAATTTAGACATTATGTTACAAGATGCCAAGTTTTTGTGCACATTGATAATTCTGCTATCAGATATTTAATGAATAAATCCGACATTAATGGTAGTACAATAAGGTGGCTTTTATTACTACAACAATTTGTTCTAATCATTCTTGACAAACTAGGAAAGTAGAATGTTGTTGTAGATTTTTTATCTAGGTTGCGAATTCCTATAGAAGGAGACATGATAGATGAACATTTTCCAGATGAACACTTCTCTGCAAAGTGTTTTGACTACTACAACACCTCCCTCCATTATTCATTTCCATAGTAAAATAATGGAGCCTTTCGAAATTCTAATAAGATTGTCCCTTGAAATTCAAAATTTTTATTATATTTTGAAAATCTTAAAGATATTACATTTTGTTTGCATCACAATATAATAGATTAGTGCATTTATGTACTGATCCTACTCTCTCAAGTTACTCCATAGTAAATCCATTAGATGCTAGTTTAATAAAGGTTGCTGATATCAATAGTTACAAAACTCGATGGAATCTTGTAAATACTGATTAATACTGCCCACTAGTTTTATGGACTTGCGAGTCCATATTCTAATTCACCTACCTGATGAGTATGAATTAGCTGGGGCCCTATCATGTCATTGGATGTTCTTCTTAGAGAGGTACATGAAAAAATTGAAGGGTTTTGTTTGAAAAAGGGAAAACCTAGAGGGCTTTATGGAAGAGGGGTACATAGTATATGAGTCGTTCTATTATGCTAGTGAATACATCAAGAAATTGATGACACAACAGGGGCAATCGTTTGGGATGACCATCAAGATGAGGACAAAAGGGAAGGGGAGCTACTCCAAATGAATGGAAAAAGGTGCTCAATAAAGAGTAAGTCACTTATATTTTGTCAATTTAGTACAGAGAAATTGTTTACATTGAAGTTGATAATATATATTTGATCTCATGCTATTTGTTTTGAATTCTTGTATACATCAACAAATTTAAAAATTGATGCCATTAATAAATTTGTTCTTTAAGTTGATAATATATATTTGATCTCATGATATTCATTTTGAATCTTTTTATACATCAACAAATTTATAAATCGATGCCATCAATAAATTTGTTCTTTACGACGTGAAGGCAACAAGACCATATGTTGCATTGTATGAAGAGAAAAGAAAGAAATGGGACAGTGACATGAAACAATTCATATGGATGAATGGTAGAAGCATGCCTTGTCTTGATCATTTAAAATAAAATATGCCAAAACATGTCCCAACAATTGGGTGGATGTCCAAATACAAGAGAAATATGCAGTGTCCAGTTGTAACTCATGTGGAGAATATCTAGGTGCACTAAACATAGGGATCGGGTACAAAAACTCTATAATAATGTAACTTCCCCAACCACCGAGGTTGGGCCACACCACAATTTTTTTTTCCTCTGATACCATTAACTACTTAATATTCCCTCCATATGCAACAAATATGTAGTCTAATATCATATCATTCATGCGTAAATAAGTACAAATAACCATAACAAAATTAACATAAACATACAAATTATTTAGCATGAAAAAAAAAGTAAATAACACTTATCTTTTAATTAAAAGCACTTATTGGTTGTAGATCTCAGATGCTCCTCCCATCCGTAGACTCTATTGTTCATATACTCTCAACAATAGGTCACCCTCGAGTTGGGGCTATGACTCTAATAGGGAAAAGGTTACCTAAGCCAAACACAGGTCTAACCAACAACACACAAAATCTCAGGACAAGGTGCCAAATCTAGCAACAATTCCCAACTCACAGCCTCTCATTCCCCATAGCCTATCCCACCCCAGGAAGTGCACCCCTTCTCTTCTCAACAATCCTTCAACTATCCCACTTCCCTTCCAGGGCTTCAACAACATGCTAGCCAGGAAGTCTCAGATATCTATGGAACCTGAAATATAATTTTGCTCAAAGAGTTCAACACTCATCAACCCAACACACATGGAAACTATACCTAGAATTTCCCTCCCCAAGAGAGGATGATCCACAGGCTTGACAACCCAATTCTTCAGCCCAAAAAACTGAGGATTGATTGGGTGACATTTAGATTCACAGTTCTCTCAACAAAGGAATGGATGATGGACAGAACGAGTGAGTGAATGATGGAATTACACTAATTCCCAACAATATATTTG
>JASDQU010284435.1:0-14510 GCA_032191745.1 Picea mariana
ATATATACCAAGGAGACATTTTCATTTTGAATCATCTTGGACTTGAACATTTAAGTGGGGTAAAAGGAGGTTGCCCCCTCGAAGAGGCTTATTATCTGAAATTATCTCTTTTTCAAGGCTTTGAGTACTTTTCCTGAGGTTTTTCTATGCTATATTGATGTTTGGTTCTTAACATCTTTGGACATACAAACTTGGTTATGATATCATCAAATATGAATCGCGCAACTGTAGTTGCACTACAATCCTTAACTACTCTTGCTTCTGCCCATCTTGTCAAATAGTCTGTCGTAGTAATGATGTATCGAGCTCCTGTGCACTTTCCTGGCGGCTTGATAGGTCCCACAAAATCAATGGCCCTTTTATCAAATTCCTGTAAGGTTAGTTGTGGTGCTAAAAGAATGTCATATCTTTTGGAAGGTTTCCCAACTCTTTGGCATACATCACAGGCTCTGTAGTATTCCTTAGTGTCTTTGTGTAAAGTGGGCCACCATAGGCTAGCTCTGAGAACCTTTTGCATTGTTTCTTTCCTTGCATAGTGTCCTCATGTGATGCCCTCATGTGATTTTTCCAGAATCAATGGTATTTTTTCCTCCATAACACATCTCCTCAAGATCTCATAAGGTTCCATCTTGAATAGCTACCCAACTATAAGTGAAAAATTTGTAGTGTGAACTACCAACTATTTCTTTTGAATGATTTTATATTTGCAAGGTGCCATTCTTGTTGATAGGAACTAAACTATCTTGATGAAGTGATCACCAACCTTCCTGATGGCTAGAAACTATGCATCTGGTAGTGTATCCTCCAAGATAGTAGGTTACTCTCTGTGTTCTAACCTGGATAAGTGGTCAAGTCCCTTATTCATTCTCCCTGGCTTGACCACGATCTCAAAATCATATTCTTGGAATAACATAAGCCATCTACATATTCTTCCCCCCAACACTGGCTTGTTGACAAGGTATTTCAATGCAGAGTGATCAATGAACATCTTAAAGTGTCCTCCCAATAAGAAGTGACAAAATTTCTGCAGTGCATACACCATGTCTAAACCTTCCCTCTCAGTGGTAGTGTAATTTATCTCAATTGTTGAAAGCTTCTTGCTAGCAAAGGCTAACAGGTGGTAAATATATCCTATTCATGGCTATGATAACACTACTCTCAATGCAATGGATGAGGCATCGACATGCACATGAAATTCCTTACTCCAATCTGGGAAAACCATAATAGGAACAGTAACCATTTTCTGTTTCAGTGTGTTGAAGCTTTGCTGACATTATTTTGTCCATTGAAATTGGCAATCTTTCTTCAACAAATTTTCCATGGGTGTTGTAATTTGTGCATATCTCTTAATGAACTTTCTGTAGTATCCAGTATGTCCCAACACAGTACGCAACTGTCTAACTGAAGTGGGAGGGGGTATATAAACAATAATGGAAATCTTGGATGGATCTACCAACAACCCCTTCTTACATACAATATGGCCTAGCATCACTCCAAAGGGTGAAAAGAAGATGCACTTATCCAACATTAATCTTAAACATTCAATATGATTTTGCAATAAGTTAAAAACAGTCCAATCATCAAAATATGCTTCCAGAAATTTATGTAGAAATTCCTTGAATGCTTCGACCACCACCCTAAAAAATATGGCTAGTGCATTCTTCAATCCAAAAGGAATCACTATGTACTGGTAGGATCCCCATTATGTTACAAATGTGGTCTTATGGCGATCTTCATTGGCAATCCTAATCTGGTGATAACCCAAAAATCCATCTGTGAAGGAGTAAACTTCCTTCCCTCCCACATTATCTAATACTTCGTCAGTAAACGATGTAGGGAATGGATCATGTAAACATGCATCATTCAGTTTCCTCAAGTCTACATAGATTCTGATCTCTCCTATCTTATTATCTTGAACCACCATAGGGCTAATCCATTCTGACTCTTCAATAGGTTCTATGATTCCTTCTTCCAACATTTTGTCTAGTTCAATCTCGACTTTCTGCTTATATTTGGGATTCAATCTGTAGGGTATCTTCTTGACTGGCCTTGCATATGGTTTCAAGGGGATATTCATCTATCCCATGGGCCCTTTAATTCCCTTCATATCAATAAACTTGGTTGGAAACAAGTCCTGATATTCATGCAGTAGTTCTGTGATCTTATCAATAGTGGAATCATCCCAATAATCTCCAACATTTGCGAGCTTAGGGGATTTCTCTATTCCAATGTTAACTTTATTGATTTTGATTGGTTGTCCAATAAAAGGGATTTCAACTCATGTTCCTTCTATGTCTCTCTGTCCTTCTGTTTCTGTGATTTTCACATTCCTAGGATCATCATCTTCATCAACATTGATATTGTAACATCCTTGCAATTTCTGAAGAGGTGCAATCCATTCATCCTCTTATTTCTCTAGAGGGAGGTTATGCCTCCTCAAATAATTTCTGTCTTACAACCTATAAATATTGATCTACTATAGAGTATTGACTTTTAAATAAAAACGTGGCTACAAAATTCTGAGTCATACCTTGCCAATCTTCAGTGGTGAGGCACAAATCCACTTGAAGATACCAGTCGATAAGTGTTGTATCCAAAGTGTTAATGAATTTGTGCACCCATTTCTCTTGAGGAATGCTTCTCCAGGCCTCCTTGCAACTTCGCACATGGTCCTTCAGAAAAATATGACCTATGTATCTAACTTTGCACCATTCTACTTGATCTGAGAATCACACTCTCATCAGAATGTGACATTTCACCCAGTCTGCAATGTTCTTCTTATTTGTTCCCCACCATCTCGTTGGCGTTGCTTTTAAATATTCATCCAATGCCAATAGTTGTTGTTGTACTGGTAAAATTTATTCAAATTCTGATAAGAATGTTTCTAAATGATTTAAACCATCAAATGTGGGTAGATTACTTACTTTTGTGCCAATCCAATGAACTTCCCTGGTCAATCTAGCACATCTCCGGGAAGAAAATTCATACATCTTGTTCTGCCAGTTCTCTAGTGCTTCTTCCGAATCTGATGAACATGCATTGTCACTTCACCAACTTAAATTCCCATCTGTTGTAGGATTAATGTAATCATGTTGTCTTCTTGTCAATTTGTAAATATTCTCTAGCTCGTATGCCCAGTCTTCTTCTCTGACGGGCTCTATGTATCTGCGACCTTCATTAGGATCTAGAGGTGAAATGACCCTAAGGCCATCACCTTCAAATTTCTTTCTTCTTTTCTTTAAGTCAACCATGGTAGAATTATTGAAAGCCCAATCAATTCCTAACAACGCAGGATAAGGACAACTATCATCGACTATCTCAATCACCTCAAAATCCACAAATTTCCTTACCTCGTCGATGTCTACAGGGACATGGTCCAGTATCCCAAAGGGGCTTACTGTCTGTTGATTATCCATCCCAAGCTTGATAGGGGAGTAAATTAACTTAGATTTTCCCATCAGTGCCCAAGTCTGCTTCATCATAACATTGACTTCTGACCCTAAGTCGAGGACCACATAATCTATATCATAATCTCCAATCTGAGCATTAAGGTGTAGTTCCTTATTTGTCCTTCTCTTTTTGGATACTTGATGTACTTCTCTATTCAGTAAGGGATCTACCTTCCCTATCTCATATTGTCTGATCAAATTTTGTAGCACTTGTACAACTCTTTCATCCTTTATCAAATTAATGCAAGTGCATAAGAATTCCATAAGCTTGCTTACCTCTTTTCCTTCTCTGGGTGAAGTAGAATGATCAAATTCTAGAGGCATCCCACATTCTCTCACTTCAGGTTGTGTCTTTGATGAAGAATCATGGTCTCTTCCAAATTCTTTTCTTGCCTCTTCAAATGTTTTTTTCTCTTTTCTTGGATAAAACTCTTGTGTCTTCTTTGCAGCTCTTTCGATCCTTGTTTCTTCTATGGTATTTGCTGGGGTCACTCTATATTCACCTATAGCATCACCTCCTCTAGTGATAACAATGACTCTAGGATCCACTCTATGAGGTTCTTATAAGATTAGTTGTACTTGCTAGTTTCCTCCTCGTCTCTCTCGAAGTTTGGCTAACAGCACGAGATGATATTCTATGACATGTTCAGATGAGTTGGAGTAACTGCAAGTGGTACAAGGGTTCTAATAGTCCCTTTCCAAGTGTCATGGATGTATGCAATTATAACAAATGATCTGACCTCAACCTCAACCCATGCCTCCACCTCGTCCTCTTCCTTTGAATCCACTGTGAGGGTTGAATTTTCCTCTTCTTGGAGAGTTAAACTGTGTATCAGTTCCTTCCTGATGTACTTCTCCTTGAATTCGATATGTGTCTCTTGATATTTCATGTAAGAGATCGTAAGCCCTACAATACTTCTCATCGTGCCCCACATATTTACAGAATGTTTAGCAGAGGTTTGTAGGTGTCTGGACATATTTTTGCATGTAATAGCATTCACCAAGGCGATGCCTATTTCTACATACCTCGCACCAAGGTAGAATATCCTGATTCAAAGGGATCGAAGCCCAAAAGGCCAAGTACTCATGAAATAGGGGACAATGCTCCTTATCATGGCCCTCTGATTTGCATCTGATACATCAGATCTCATCTATTTTATCTTTTCCCTTGTCTTTCTTCATATATTTGACCTGTAGAGATAAGCTAGTTAGTTGACTCAAAATTTGACTCATACCTGAGTTGGATTCTCCCATAGGGGTTGAGTCTAGTTTCATGGTGATCTCTAATGCCTCAGCCTGTGAAGAAACCTTCTATTGCATTAGAGGAACTCTAATGTGTGGTAAGAGGGTAGCAATGAACCATTCCTTGTTTTTCTCATCTAGAATTTGAAAACGCAATCGGCCTGTCAAGGTCTTAAGCCTCTAATCAAAATCCCAAACAGGTTCAAGTACTTTCTACTTGATTTATTTCAGTTCTGTAATGCACTGCGACTCCGTCTTGGGTTTCTTGAATTTTTCACTCAACGTAGTCTTGATCTCGTTCAGTGGTTTAGCGTGTGCAACTCCAGTAACAAACTTCATGTACCGGCTCAGTGCACAGTCTCTCAAGGTAGTAATAAACTGATCTCTCTTAACTGCTTTGTCGCTGACATTCTTAATACTCCACACAACTTCGCATAAAAACCAGTGTTGATCAGGATCTTCAAATCCATCTCCTCTAAAGATAGGTAGCCTCATTTCATCTGCCATAGATATTCCTAGGTTTCCTGACTGAGTATGTAATGAACTACTGGTAATGCTTTGAGTGCTCTAGTAACTTTGACTACTCTAGTTACTTAATGCTGCTAAAAAAACAGGAGGAGTAATAGTACTTACTTTGACAGTCGAGGAGTAATAGTCTCAGCGAAGTTCTTCAGTCTATTCTTCCTCTGCCCTAGCAGACTCTGAATTTTCCTCGTTCAACAACTCTTCTTCTTTTCCACTGTAGAACCCTTTGTCCTGTTCTAGTGGCTCGTGACCCTGCTCAAACAGGTTCACCAGAGGAACTTCTCTAAATAATCTCCCACTACGCATGTGTCCAAACTCTCTGTCATTGTCACTGTCAAAGTTCTTGAACATTAGCCTTTTGATCTGACGAACTATTGTATCTTCAATATGTTCTTCTCATGCAATAACATCTTGATCTTCAACTTCAAAAAGTGTAAAACGTTTTCTCTAGGTCCCTTAAATAAATATCTCTCTGCTTGGATATACGACTCTATTCTGTCAATAGAAAAATCAGTGATGTACCCTCCAATAGTACTATCGAACCAGTGATCTATTGATCTTGACATGGCGTTATCAACTCTCTTGACCTTCTTGATTAGCGTTGACGTCCAAACCACAGATGGTCTAAATTTGATCTCAAACTAGGTATTTGCTAATCTGGCTAACCACTTGTATAGCTCCTTATGAATTCCTCCAAAGAAAATCTCGTGTATATTAGTAAAGATATACCTTCCATACCAATCCTCTGTGTTAATATTAGGGTTCTTATTCTGAGCCTCAGGGAAGTCATTTTCTTTTTCTTCTATCCACTTCTGAATCTTTGTATTCGATGGAAACCACCTTAACATTCCTTCAAGAAGATCCCGGTCCCAGAAACAGAAACATTTGTTGGCATAGGGGTAGACCTAAGTTTCATCTCTAACAGCACACCAATAAGCCCTAACTACTGGGCCTTTCACCAACACCTACAAAGCAGATGCAGTCTCACCCGAAGTAGCAATAGGGGGTTTCAGAACACAGGTGTCTACAACCAGAGGAAATACAAAGTGGATCTAAAACAATAAAAACACAATAGCTAGATATCAATTACCAACTTAAACTCACTTCACATAGTTATATCTCAGATCTAACACTATGATGCAATAACAAAATAATATAAGGTAAAACAACACAACACCAACCCCACATAACAATAAGATATATGTGGTTCACCCTCTCCTTAGGGATACATCCACAGAACTACGTTTCTTGATATTATAGGAAAACACATAGTTCTATATGCGCTCTTAGCTTGCAGATCTCTCTCCCCTTCTTGTGCACCCAGCTGCAGGGTTGATCTTCGCACCCAGCTGAAGATCTTACAATACATAGTGCTCTCACACACAACACTTCTCCCTCGCATAATACACAATGAACAACAACAACAACCAACTCTAAATGACCCCATCCCAGGTCCTCTAGACCTTTATTTATACATGACATGACAAAGTCTAGGTTTCAAAACCCTAGATCCAAAACGCTAGGTGTCTAAAACCCTAGGTCCTCTTTGACCCATGTTTTTTGGGCTTTGCCAGCCTATCTTTCCTTCTTTCCTACGAGGTGCTCCAAAGCATCCATTGGTGGATTTTTCCGCTTGCGGAGTTATCCAGGATCCATATTCCTTACTGATCTATCATCCTCGATCTTCTAGTTCAAGGGTTAGATTTCCCTTTCTCCGCTCCTTCTTTTCTGCTTCTTTAACCACTTTGACCCAATCTCAGTCAACGTACCTTCTACAGAGTTCGCACTTCGTATTTTCTTTAAATTTCTCTTTGCTTTATTTCTTAATCCATACCCAGGCCCAACAAGTTATTAAGGACTATAAGGGATTGCAGATATTGAGTGTTAACTCTTATCTAGAAATAAATATTAGTTATTGTAATAGGATAGAGTAGGTAACTGCTAAGAGTTTGATAGGATAGGTTGCAGACAGGACGAGAGAGCTCATGGAACCATTCCCTAGATAGTTTTTCATTGTTGCATTGTAATAGAATAGACAGAGTAGAAAGAATGATATAGAGATCCGAGAGATCGGTAGAACAAAGTAGAATAGAAGGAACATTATGTAATTTTTTTTCATGAAGGAATGGAACAGACAGAATTGTACCAAATCCTTGGACTGTGTTCATTTGATGTATGGATGAATGAATGCTATATTCTATATGTGTGATTTATTCCATTTTTTGTTCATGTGTGATTGTTCGAGAAGTGTTAGTATGAAGTTGTGACGAATCTGGATGAGTTTCAATTGCTTCTCTTTTGACACTCATATGCAAGGTGTGCATCTTGAACACAATGAGTGTGTTGACTGAGTCTCAGAGTGACTCAGAGAATTTAAGAGAGAACAAAGGAAACTTAGACTAGGTGCAAGGTGTGCACAACGTTGTGAAATGACCAAGCATCGAAGAACCCAAACTAGAGTAACACTAGGTGGGCGAGAAGAATTTCTTTTCAAGAAATCCTTCGATATGAGTTATCAAAATCCCAAGGATGCAAGGTGTGCGTGGGGAATCGAAATACTTTTAAGAATGAAGCTCATAAGGGATATCACTTTCCATAAAGTGTCATAGGGAGCCAATAGTCGGACTTGTAAGGAGGAGTAAAGATTTGAAACCTTTGAAGACAGAGAAATATTCCAAGTCGAAATAAATCATAAGCTTAGGAGGAGGAGCGACAGTGGTCATTGGATCACTATGCAAAAGGTCAACAGCCATTTGATCAAAGAGAAGTGCATGAGCCTTAGCGGTTCGCACACAGAGGAGAGAGAAAAATCACAAGAGTTGAGAAATGATATTTCTGGATCCCGAAGAGCCGGAGATTCGAAATAGAATCTCAGTTACCTGATCAGCAGGAACAGATCTAAACCATTAGATTGTTCGGGGTAAAATCCAAGCGTCGGATCGCTAAAATAAATCTGAGCCGTCAGATACCATGATTCTGGGAGAAGGCGAGTTTGAACTTTGATATTTCTAAAGCACGGAAAGTCGAAGGGCCAGAGTGAATCTAAACCGTTGGATCTAGGAGGACACGTTTCGAGAGGTCGAAAGATCTAGAGGAAGACGAATATCGAAGTGTTGAAACACCGGAAGCCTGAAGAGTCGAAGGGATGAGAGTCGTTGATATATAAGTGGACAGTTGTCAACAGATCGTGAGCTTCGAGAAATTTGAAGTGAGTTTTCAGTTTGAGATCTGAGATTTCCAAAGTGTGAAGACCTGAAGACTCGAAGTAAAATCGGGGCCATGATATCTAAGGGAGATGTGGCGTGAATCCGTCAACTTTGTCTAAAGACCCAAAGTGGTTCATAGCCATTGGATTCGGAGGAGACACGATGCACATATGTGAGCTCCGGGTAATGACCCAAAGAAATCCTCAATCATTAGATCAGGAGGACACACATTAGTGGATCACAGACTCTGCGTAAAAAACCATTGGGAAAAAGAAGTTTGAGATTTGAGGTCTTAGAAGTCCAGAGACCCAAAGGAGATCTCTACCGTTGATCGAGAAGAGAGTCGCAGGACTGTTGATCTGAGTTTAAAGGTCAACCATTCAAAGTGGGAACAAAATCGTTGATTGCGCAGGACATGTGTCAACATATCATGAGTTCCAGAATATTTGAGTATGAAAGAAAGTTGGGTTTGAGATTTCAAAATCCCAAAGTCCAGAATTGCGAAGGAGATCATAGTCGTTGATTTAAGGAGGGTAATATCTAGTCTGTAGATTCTAAAGGCACAGATCTGAACCGTTGATGCAGACGTTATCATCAAGATCACAAGATCAACGATCCCATAGGATTGCAGGAACATGAGTTGCACGAAGCTTAAAATATCGAGGGCAGGCCGCAATACAAACCGTGGTTTCATCAGGATGACACATGGGGGCTTAAGGAGGATTGTGGGCCCAAAATTAATTTGACTTCAAGCCGTTGTAGCTGCACCCATAATCGTGTGGTCATCGTCGAGGTCACATCAAGAGGGGGATTATCAGTAAAAAAGAGCTAACGTCGACACTTTGAGCTTTTGCAGGAGAGAGAAAGGGAGGGTTGCAAGTGCCTTTAAAACCTACAACAAGAAGCCAAAAGGGCCTATGTTTAGTCACATAAGGAAACCATTAAGGTTTCAAAGAGTCACTCAATTCTAGAATCAAAGATCCAATACTAGGAGGCCGCGCAACCCTACGAGAGAGTAGGGGTGTTGCATAAAGTGGTATCAAAGATAATATCGAGTTTGTTTGCAGACAACAAGCAAAGGAGAAATGAGGCAAATTGATATCATTTGTGGTATCAAGAATTTTATTTATGTTTGTAGGTGACATAGTGAAATCATGCCACCTAGAAGGCATAGAGCGAATGCAGAAATGAAAGAAGAAATAAGGCAAATATGAATGAGACTAGACACCATGGAAACATCATAGAGGATAGCACGAGACACTAGAGATATCAGTGAAGCTGAGAGTGAAGAAGAAGAGGCCGAATAAAATGTAGCAGAGGATGCTGCACAAGATCGCTTGATAAAAGTTGTTTCAAAGATAGGATCCAAAGCAAGAATAGAAGTACCATTGTATGAAGGAAATTTAGAAGTTGAATAATTGTTAGATTGGGTACGCGCTATGGAAAAATACTTCTATTACAAAGATGTCGAAGAAGACAAGATGGTGAAGCATGCAGTGACAAGACTGAAAGGTCATGCAGTGCTATGGTGGGATGAACTACAAGATGAACACAGGAGCAATAGTAAGCAAAAATAAAAAATTGGGATAGGATGGTAGCCAAGATGAAGGCAAAATTTATCCCAAAGGGCTATCAAATCAATATGTTTGGGAGATTGCAAAACCTGAGACATAAAATCTTATCAGTGAAGGAGTACACTGAGGAATTTTATAGACTGAACATCAGGGTTGGAAAGAAAGAAAATGAGGATGAAAAAACAACCAGATATATCAATGGACTGAGATATGAAATCCAAGAGGATATCAACATGATTTCGGTTAGTACAGTCGAGGGTGATTATCAAGCAACCTTGAAAGATGAAGAAAAAATGGTCGGGAAACAAAGCCAACAAATAAGAGGAAGAAACTCAAGCAGAGGTAAGGGAAATACTAGAGAGAAGTTCCAGAAGAAGAAGCATGAAGTTTATAAACAACATAGTGAGCATGAGAAATGTGGAAGTTCTAAAGAATGAAAACATTGTGGAAGAAGTTATTTTTCCAGAGGAAGAGGAAGAGAAAGAGACATAGGAGGCGTAGTTAGATGCTATACCTGTGGAAAGCAAGGACACAAATCTTGGGAATGTCTCGAGAGAAAGAACAAAGGAGGAGGTGAAGCACACATTGTTGAAGCACATAAGCATGTGGAAGCAAAGAAATAGAAGGAGGAAAGAACCTCATGATGAGGAATATTCTTCTTAAACCAGAGAAGAAGATGGAGGAACTAGTTCAATGAATAAGTTTGTTCATAACTACTTTCAAGACGAAAGACAGAGTTTTTAAGGTGATCATAGACAATGGGAGCACTGACAATTTAGTATCCACAAATATGGTGGAGAAAATGGAGTTGAAGACAACTGCACATCCAAACCCATACAAGGTATCATGGTTGCAGAAAGGACATCAAGTAATGGTAAGTCAAAAATGCCAAGTTGAATTTAAAATAGGAGGTTACAGGGATGAAATATTATGTGATGTAACTCCTATGGATGTCTGTCATATTTTATTGGGGAGACCATGGAAGCTTGACATAAAAGTTATTCATGAAGGGAGAAAGAATACTTATACCCTAGAAAAGAATGGTAGGACACATATGTTGTTACTAATAGAATACAAAGAGCAAAAGAGGGAAGCTAGTTCAATTATACTTCTCATGAGTGGGAAGGGACTCTTGAAAGAAGTCAAGAAGGAAAAATATATGTAGTTTGTTGTAGTGAGGAATCTTAGAGTTATCCTTACAAGTACTTATGTGGAATATTTGCCTATAGAAATCCAGGAATTGTTAGAAAACTTTGTTGACATAGTAGTGGATGAGTTACCTCACTCATTTCCACCCACTAGGAGTGTAATCCATCATATTGATGTTATTCCAGGAGCTAGTTTACCAAACAAAGTATCTTATAGGTTGATACCTAGAGAGAGCGAGGAAGTTAAAAATCAATTCCAAGAGTTGTTGGATAAAGGTTTAGTCAGGGAAAGCCTAAGACCATGCATAGTACCAACTGTGTTAAGTCCAAAAAAGAATGGAGGATGGAGAATGTGTACAGATTCCCGAGCCATCAACAAGATAACCATTAGGTACAGATTTCCTTTACCGAGGATGGATGATTTGATGGATTGTTTGAGTGGAGCAAGCTATTTTTCCAAGATAGACTTGAAGAGTGGATATCATCAAATAAGAATGAGAGAGGGAGATGAATGGAAAAAAATATTCAAGAAAAATGAAGGATTGTTTGAATGGATGGTTATGCCATTTGGGTAGACAAATGCACCAAGCACATTTATGAGATTGATGAATGAAGTGTTGAAATAATTCATAGGGAAATTTGTCATAGTATATCTGGATGACTTACTAATCTTTAGTAAGACAAAGGGAGAACACTTAATACATTTGACATCAGTGATGGAAAAGTTGCAGCAAGAGAAGTCGCTGATAAATCTGAAGAAAAGTTCATTTATGAAGAAGGAACTCATATATTTGGGTTTCATGATCTCTTCAAATGAATTGAATATGGATCCAGAAAACGTGAGAGCAATCAGATTATGGCCATCGCCGAGCAACATATTTGAGGTAAGAAGTTTTCATAGGTTAGCAAGATTTTATAGAAAGTTTATCAGAAATTTTAGTGGTATATGTGCACCCATGCTGGACACTGTGAAGAAGAAACACAAGTATTTTAAATGGATAGAGGAAGCTGAAAAGAGTTTCAAAGTGTTGAAAGAGAAAATCACAGAACAACCAATTATGGTCTTACCATATTTTAGAAAAACATTTCAAGTGAGATGTGATTCAAGTGGATTAGGTATTGGAGCAATCTTGAGTCTAGATAATAGGCGAGTTGCTTATTTCAGTGAGAAACTGAATGCCGCCAAGAAGAATTATTCCACATATGACAAAGAATTTTATGCGGTGATTCAAGCTTTGAAGAAGTGGAGACACTATCTAATTCCCAAAGAATTTGTCTTGTAAAGTGATAATCAAGATTTGAAATTTATTACTAGGCAAGAAAAGTTGAATTAGAAACATGCAAAATAGGTAGAATTTATGCAAAATTTTACTTTTGTTATTAAGAACATTGTTTGACCTACTAACAAAGTTGTAGATTCTTTGAGCAGAAGGAGTTTGATTGTACAGGAATTCCAAGTGGAGACCTTAGGGTTTCAACACCTCAAAGAGATGTATAAAGAAGACACATATTTTAATGAAGCTTATGAGGCATGCAAGAATCATTTATTGGGAGACATAAGCCCGTGGATTGAGTATTTCATCCATGATGGATTATTGTTCAAAGGAAGACAATTATTGTTAAGCCCTAATATTGGCTCATTACCCCTTAATTGGGGCGTATTAGATTAGTAATGCTATTTTATTTATGTCGGCTCTAGGCCATTAGTTGTAATTTAGATTAGTAATGTTATTTTAATTATGTCGGCTTTAGGCCATTATTTGTAATTATACCTCCTAGTCTCCTATATATACCAAGGAGACATTTTCATTTTGAATCATCTTGTACTTGAAAATTTAAGTGGGGTAAAAGGAGGTTGCCCCCTTGAAGAGGCTTATTATCTGATATTATCTCTTTTTCAAGGCATTGATTGCTTTTCCTGGGGTTTTTCTATGCTATATTGAAGTTTGGTTCTTAACATATGGTATCAGAGCTCAAGGTCTTGGGGTTTCGCTGCTACATCTGAGACACCGTGGAATTTTCACTATAACTTTTTTTCTACAATGTTTCCGAAGGAACGGCTTGGAGGGTATTTAGAAGACGGATCAAGGTACGTTGGGTTCAAAATTTAGCTCCTGAGGCCTTATACGTTCGGAGATATAGCCTGTACAAGATAGGGTTTTGGAATCATCCTGAAATGAGTCTTTGCAGCATTTTCGCTATAAAAAATTTTCTGTAACGTTTCAGACCCTGAACTCCAGAGGACATTTTCAGAAATTAGTTTTTTATCTGTGGTAAAAATTTAGGCTTCTGGGTCATCATAAATTTGTATATACACCTTGTGTAAGATAGGGTATCTGACTAGTCCTATTGGCTAGTCTCAAGAAGGTGTTCCAGGTAAAACAATCATAAATTCTTCCTAGAGTATCCAAATTGGGTGGGACTTGTTGCATTGGATAGTGGACAGTCTGTAGTATTTTGGGTGCAATTTTCAGAATTTTATATCAATTATTTTGTGCGGGGCACACTATACAAGTGAGATCTTTTGGAAAGGAAAAAAAATCAGCAAGTTGTGGGGAAGTTATTGTAAATTCCACTTGGCACATCCAATTTTGATCAGACCTGTGGCATTGAAGAGAAGAAATATCAGAGAAATACATAAGATAAAGTTTCATACCCAAAAGGTCCAAACATTGGGAGATACAACAGAAGAAATATTGTCTAGCAGAACCACATCAAAATCAAGGTCAAAAGTGATACTTGGCCAACATACCACCCAAAAAGGGAACTTCTACACCAAATAAGCCTCCAGAAAATCCTACTTGGACTCTTGATGAAGGTGAAGAAATGCGTAGGGACATAAATGATTTACAAAAGAAGACAGTAACTAAAGATGAACTACAAGAGATGATGGATTCTAAGATGGATTCAATGGAAGCTAAGTTGATGGATTCAGTGGAAGCTAAGTTGGATACTAAGATGGATGGATTAAAAGGAGAGATCATAGAAGTAATGAGAAATTTTGTAATAGAGAAGATACCCAAAAGTGAAAATGCATCCCATGAAATTCATGATGAGGAAACAAGGAAGGTGAATCAAGAATGGAGAAACTCCAACTTTAGTTCGAAGACCAACCACGTTCCTAAGATTGATATGAGGAAGTTTGATGGCAAGGACCCAATCACATGGATACTTCAGATGGAGAAATTCTCTGATCTCCATAATGTGCCACATACACAAAAGGTACGAATTGCTTCTTTATATTTAGAACCTAATCAATTTGTTTGGTATCGATGGCTTTGTTCCCGCAAATCGCTCGTCACTTGGACAATTTTCACGGAAGAAATGATAGCACACTATGAGGATACAAGGAGCAATACCTTCTTT
>JASDQU010284436.1:2222-14510 GCA_032191745.1 Picea mariana
GAGTTACTCAAGCATTGCAGACAACACTTGTCTCAAGGGGAGGGGCATGTTAAGCCCTAATATTGGCTCATTACCCCTTAATTGGGGCATATTATATTAGTAATGTTATTTTATTTATGTCAACTTTAGGCCATTAGTTGTAATTATACCTCCTAGTCTCCTATATATACCAAGGGTACATTTTCATTTTGAAACATCTTGTACTTGAACATTTAAGTGGGGTAAAAGGAGGATTTCCCCCTCAAAGAGGCTTATTGTCTGAAATTATCTCTTTTTCAAGGCGTTGAGTACTTTTTCTGAGGTTTTTCTATGCTATATTGATATTTGGTTCTTAACAGTGACGTCCTAGGCATCCAAAGGCCAACGTCCAGGTACAAAGGGGTATGATGTGATCCTCAAATGTTTTCAAAGTTCCTCCAAAGGTAATGTCCTTCGTCCCTTGCAAAAAAAAGGTTTCGAGTTCCTCTTTCCATCCTATGGGGTATTGCGTCTATCCTTGGGGTTTTTAACCCCTCATGAAAATAAAAATGGAATAAGTCCTCCTTGGATAGCTTTCACTGAGACAGTTCCTACTAAGAAAAAAAAAGTATTCCCTCCAATGGTCCACAAGTCACATGTATCATGCGAAGTAAGCAATATTTAATAAAGGAACCACCCAAACATGTGTATTAATTTCCCCCTTTTCAAACTAAAAAATATTTCAAAGACCTTTTAAAATTTACCAAATTTAAGTATGAGAAGGTTGTCATGATGCCCTATTGGGTAGATCAATCCCCAAGTCAAGGAACATTTCCCAAGAAGACCCTCTATGAGTAATGTAACAAGTATTAGTTGGATGGGGGTATGAATTTTTGGCATGTGTTTCTTGACATATCAAGTCCCCATATTGTCTCATTTATGGGTGCCTTTGTGGAGGGTGTGTTGCATCCCTCGTTTGCAACACAACCTTTTTCCAAGACTTTATTTTCCTTTAATTTATTATGGTCCAAAACATTGAGTGTTATGTGCAATTGAAAGTAAGGAGAACTACAATTCCACTTGAAGTTAGGAACACATTGAGTATTATTTTCAAGGAAATTAAAAGTCACTACAAATGCCTTCCCCCAACAACCAGGACATTTATTAATTATGTGTTTTGTTTTTTGAAGGTCCTATAGTTTTTTATGGAGAATAATTTCATTTCCCTCGAGACCTTAGGGTGATCATCTAAAGGCGTAATTTATGTATTTTAACTTTTTATAGCTACAACACCCCTGGGCCTTTATCCCCTTCTTCTCATGAAATGAGGTACAATCCCTTCTTAGGGTCAGTAAGTCTAAAAACGCAAAATATGGGGAAATTAAAGGGAAAAGGTGTGGAAAGTGGTAAATATGTGCAAGAATGGTACAATGACCCTTCAAGGAGACCCCATAGTAGCAATCATTTTCCCAAGGGTGACCCACTTAGTAGGAAACCATGTCAACCACCAAGTTGAAATGAGGAAAAAGGTATAATTTCCAACAAAATGTTTTCATAAATAAAGAAAGGACTATTTGCAACATGCTCAAATGCTTCAGTTATTAAAGTGACACTTACCATGAGACTGAACCTATTACCTCATGAAGAAAGAAACATTTCCCTTTGTGGTCCAAGTTGGTGTGGTGGATGTTGTTACGCTTCTATCAATCAATAGTGATGTGGTGGAGAGGAAGGGCTATGTCTAGTCACTATGGGCTCGATTGGTCATCTACATCTAAACACTCCATTTCTTCAACCTACGAGCCTTGAGACATCATATCCTTAGTTACCCATATCCCAGGGGGTAACATCTATCTCCTACATGGTGACATGTGTTCATTGTAGAGAACATGATAACCTCAACTTCTCATTTAGAAAATCAACGAGTGGTTTTCTCACCCTTTACTCATATAATCAAGAACTTCAAAATTTGAACTATTTTTTGAAAAGAAAATTTTGCATTTTTCAAACACTTCTAACTAGCCTACAAAGACTATGGAAAATGCATCATAACTAGTATGAAGAAATGCAGGGAACACAATGTCAAATAAAAATTTAACTAATCTACCATGACTGAAAACACAAATGCAAATGCAAGGAAACAAAAGAGCTATGTATTTACCTAGAGCCTGAAATCTCGTTGACATTGAGTGCCTAGTGACATGAGGTGAAATCATAACACTAATGCAACAACCTTCTCATCTCATCAATATATCTCCCCCTATTCTTAATTATGTAATACAACAAAGATAATTCAAGCATATAATAATCATGAGCATAAACAAACATATAATCAATCTTATAAATAAACTCATGAAGGCGATTAGGAGGGAGAAAATCATGCTAGAAAGAATGGCCACAAGATAGATCCACCCATATCTGAATAGGGATACCACATATGGATGATGACTTGTATTCTTTCTCACTCACATGATCACGTTTTTTTGAATACTGAGAGGAGACAAAATATCCCAAAACTATACAATGATTTACAAGAAAAGGGACGGACATAGATTGGGATACATAACCTTCATTTTTCACAAATCATTTCATAAATAGGTTTTGAAATACTTCCCAAGTGGTATTTTTTTTGGGAGGGATATTTTTGTACCATTGTTTGTCCTTCCCTGTGAGAGATGAAGAGAGCAGCTTGATACACACATCCTCATATTGATTTCGAGAGGCAAACAAATTGAAATTGATGTTGATATGATATGGTGTCTCCTTCTGAAAAGGTGGGAACCCATCCTCTAATACCACTTGGAACTTTATGAGGTGATACATGGAATTTTGTTACATCTAATGGTTTGTAAAACCCTTCCACTTCTTTAGGTCCATCAAAAAATTGAGCACAAATATGGTTGAGAATCTTCATCAAATAAGATTTATAAGTTGTCAAAGGGATAAACCCCAAGGTATGGTTGGGGATAAACATAAGTGTATTAAAACAAACCATCCCTTGGTGGATAAAAAAGGTATGTGATCATATCATCACTAGGCTGCAAAATATCTTGAACGGTCCATGTATGAAAACAAACCTTCGAAGGAAAACACCCCTTCATTCCTTATCTGGAAGTTTCCCTAAATGTCATAGATTGGATATCCATAAGAACTAAAATAACCAATATCCCATCCACTCTTTCGAACACATATGAAATCATACATATGATTGTCAACTATATCTGAAGGTTTCTCAATGAATTCTCCTATATCATTGGAGTTGATTACTTCTTCGCAAGGATGGACACCTTCATCTTTCAATACCTTGTCTGCGTCTTCAACATGAGAAACTTCATCAGGATCTTCTTGGTAACTTTATTCACAGAATTTTTCTCCAAGAATATCTTCATTTGTAGGGGATTTCTCTTCAATAAGAGGTGATCCATCAAATTTTTCTTCAGTAGATTCTTTGGACAATTCCAATATAAGATTCATCATATGCGTAACAACTTCATCAACAACTTTTTTCTTCTATCTACAAAAGTGTCTTCGTGATACGATAAGTGTTGGGAAAAGGTTTATCCCATGCTGTCATAATTCCATAATCTAAAATGAAACTTCAATGGAGTCGCCAAATGATCTCTAGGCCCGTCAAAGATGTAAAGGTTATCTTCCTTCAATGGAGATTCCAGATGATCTGTATGAAAAGATTATCAAAATTCAAAAGGGACTTCCCTCAAATGGATTCACCATGTAATTTAAGGGTAGATTCTTTGTGATAGATTTATCAAGTGTCGTTATGGGATCAGAAAGGATTCAAAATCCTCCATGGAAATGGTGCAAAAAATGTTATCGCGTGATTTTTAGTTTGGAAAAATCCCAACCCAAGCCACAAGTTTGTGACACAACTAGGAATACCTATCATTGTCACCTCAATAGATACTCCCCTCATTTTAGTGAAGGAAAATTCAAACACAAGGGAGGCTTCTTAGGTGACACTCGGGGGATTGTAAGGGGAGAAGAAAGGAGATATAAGAGCATCGCTATAGGCCATAGTCTTAGATGATTTAGAGGCTTTGAATAGAGTCTTTGGAGATGGTAAATGGTTGTCAAGGTTGTGTACCTCCAAAACAATGTTAGAAAACATAAACAAGACAATGTATGATATAAGCCTAAAAAACGATGGAGAGTCAAGAAGAAACCTAGTTCTCCCAAAAATTGTAGCAGTATGGAAATACATATCATCAGTAAATAAACTATGAAATCTACAAATTAAACCATCAAAATCAGGTATATTATGTGGGAAAATAAAGCTAGCAATTAGTGGACAATCTTCCAATGTTTAAATAAATACTTTGATAACAAGAGAGGGATGTTAATGAGTGTTATCATCAGAGTTTCATAAAATCCTTATGGTTGTAGAAATTCTTTTCTACAATAACAAGTTCTAGCCATTAAAATCAACAAGTAAGTCATCCAAACAAAAGCTCTTAAACAATAGATCAATTATGATAGCTTGCAAGTAAATTTCATCGATAGAAAAGTTGTAAAAGAGTAAGAGAGAGTGGGTTCACTGCAACTATATTGGTTGTAGCTTATTCTTTATTAAAACAAATCAATCATTTGGTAAATCAATACACCCTTACGACACAAGAAAGATTTAAGAATGTAGAATTTAGATCCAACCTTAAACAATTCAATCTCTTTAAATTCACGTTTACCAATGCAACAATATACAATTTCCAATCCAAATAGTTCCTTACCTATTAGGTTATGGAGTCTCTTTCTTTGAGATAGGGTTTATTACTATTCTAGGGATGTAAGCATTTTTACTCCCTAGAGAAAATAAGCCTTACCAAGGTCTTTCTACAAGGGTGTAATCCTTTTTACTCCTTGTAGCAGTTATTAATCCTTTTCAATAACAATACAAATAATTTCCTTGATGAAGGGTGTATGCATTTATACTTCTCAAAGGGTTTGACAACATAACCTTCAAATCAGAAAGAAACACAAAAAATTGTAGAAATTACTTACCTAATCCAAGAGATAGCATGAACAATCCTTACTTATCAAAGATATTCCACCAAAATTGCGAAGATCAAGCATCCAAGAGAAGTCACTATCCTTCCTTCCACCAATAGACAAATAAAGCATCAATTTTTCACAAGAGACAAGAGATAGTGAATTTCCCAAGAGGGGCCAAAATTTCATTCCAAGAGTTATGTAATTCTCAATTGATGAGATATCAAAATGGAAAAGAGATGGCCTCTATTTATATGACACCATATAAACTAATTTGTCCTCATAAAATTTTCAACAAGAAATTAAAAGAGGGATAACACCCTTTATTTTCGCTCACAACTTGCAAATATAAAAATTACATAAATTAAAACCCTAAAAAGGGTGACACCGTGCCTTAGAAGTGTGACATGAGGCCTAAAAGTGAGACATTGATCCTAAAATGAAGATCGTTGGGCCTCCAAATTCCATGTGCCAATATCTCATGTCCTAGAGTGTCATGACATGCATCTCCTTCCATCAAACCACATCACACTACCTCCATCACCATCAATCCCACCAAACCCTATCCTCCAAATGATGTGAATGGCTTAGAAGGTGACATCCTAGGCCTCCAAAGGCCAACACCCATGTACAAAGGGCTATGATTTCATCCTCAAATGTTGTCAAGGTTCCTCCAAAGTAAACATCTGTCATCCCTTGCACACAAAGTTTTTGGGGTCGTCTTCCCATCCTGTGGGGTATGGAATCCATCCTTGGGCTTTCCAACCCCTCATGAAGGTCAAAATGTCATAAGTCCTCCTTGGATAGTTTTCATCAAGCAAGGTCTTGCAAATACAAACAAGTATTCCCTCCAAGGGTCCACAAGTCACATATATCATGACAAGTAATCCAAATTTAATAAAGGAACCACCCAAACATGTGCATTAAGTACCTCATTTTCAAACTAAACAAATGCTCAAAGACCTTATAAAAATTTCAAAATTCAAGTACAGGAGGGTTGTCATGGTTCCCTATTAGGTAGATCAATCCAAAAGTCAAGGAATGTTTCCCGAGAAGACCCTCTCTAAGTAATGTAATAAGTATGAGTTGGATGGGGGTATGACTTTTTGGCATGGGGTTCTTGACATATCAACGGCTCATATTGTCTCATTTATGGGTGCCCTTGTGGAGGGTGTGTTACATCCCTCATTTTCAATGCAACATTTTTCCAAGACAATATTTTCATTTAATTTATCATGGTCTAGAACATTGAGTGTTATGTGCAATGGAAAGTAAGGACCACCAAAATGCCACTTGAAGTTAGAAACACATTGATTTCCATGTGCAAGGAAAGTAAAAGACATTACAAATGCATCCCCCCAACAAGTGGAACATTTATTAATTATGTATTTTATTTTTTTAAGTCCATCATTTGTTTATGGAGAAGTGCTTCATTTCCCTTGGGACCTTAGGGTGAAAATCTAGAGGGGTAATTTATGGTTTTTAACTTTTTCTAGCTACAAAACTTTTCGGCCTTTGTCCCCTTCTTCCCATGAAATTAGATACGATCCCTTATTGGGGTCAACAATCCCAAAAACCCAAAAGACGGGGAAACAAAAGGAAAAAGGTGTGGAAAGTGGTAAGTATGTGTGGGAATGTTACGATGACCTTTCAAGGAGACCCCCTGGTAGCAACTATTTTCCCAAGGGTGACCCATTTACTAGAAAACAATGTCAACCACCAAGGTTAAATGAGGAAAAAGGTATAATTTCCAAGAAAATATTTTCATAATAAGAAAAGAACTCTTTGCAAAATGCTCAAATGCTCTAGTTATTAAAGTGACACTTACCATGAGACTAGAATTATTACCTCATGAAACAAGACCTCTTGTCCTTTGTGGGCCAATCTATTGTGGTGGAATCTTCTACGTTTCTATCGATAAATGGTGATGTGGTGGAGAGGAAGGGATCTCTCTATTCACAGTGGGATCAACTGGTCATCTGGCTCTTGGCACTCCAGGTCTTCAACCTACGTGCCTCAAGACATCATATCCTTTGTTACCCCTAGCCTTGGGGGGTAACACATGTTATATCTATAAGCTACATTTCTTCACAAGGGATAAATTGAAGCAAGAATTCTATGCTAGTCACAACTACTCAACAAGGATATAAATTCACTATAGGAATGGGCTTACCACCTCATGTCTTTCTCTTGTTAATAATAATAGATGAAGCACTCTCCCCACCCAGATTCAAATACAAAATGAGATATTTGTCCCATTGTGATAAGGCTAGAAGGAAAGATGCCCCTAGGAGTGGGACCCTCTCATGGGTGTGTCTTTGGATACCTCAAACATTAGCTTATAGTAGAAACCATTTGGTTTGATCTTAGGCCTAGCCTATATCACTATAAAGAGTTATTGATTTATCATGGTTAAAATAATAATAATAGATGATAAGAAGGCCTCATGATTGTTTTACCTACCTACATATCTATATGATAAAAAAATAGTTAACATCAAATTATGTTGGATACCTAATCCTTGTGATTATGGTATTTTTTAAATATAAATTTTTAGAAGAAGTATGAAGAGTCATGGGTTAATAGGAAGAGTCATTATGACCTCTTGAAATATGAAACCAACGGTCAACTCAAATTGTATTTATAAATGTCTCGCATCAATCAAAATCATTCAAGTGCGGAGTTACTCTTTCTCTATCCATACCTAGCTTGAGAGTGGTATCAGAGAAGGTTTTAACTCCATGATTATTTTCCCCATGTAGAAACACATATGTCTCTCTATTTATTCCTTCTAATCTATATATTCATTTATTCCCTTCTGTATTTCATTCTCGTGTGAAGAAACACTCAGATATGAGTCACGACATGAAGGTTTTAAGGTTTCATCACTCTCATCCATTCACTTCATATTTTCAGTGATGTTTTCCTCTATGTGTGCAATATTTCCTAGCCATAGACTTTGTCAAGTTCAGAAGGCCAAATCCCCAGCTTCGATTCTTCTTCACCATTTTTCCCTTATTTCTCATCAAATCAGATCCTGGTTCCTCTTCCAGATCTAGGAATGAATCAAAATGTGAAGGTTCTTATTTCATAAAAAATGTTCACCAACTCTAGGGTGGATTGCAATGTATGCTCATAGTCGTAATGGTCATTAAGTACATTGTTAGAAAAATTTCCTTCAAGCACTCTATGATTTCTTTCTCTGAAACCATCTTGGTTTCCCTGTTTTTTCGCTGTCAAAACCATTGGAAGTGAATTATCCTCTTCCTATATTATATTGTTAAAGTGCGCATTTGTTGTACCATTTGATCAAGTAAAACGACAACAATATAAAACACCTTCTAAACATGCCTCCTCTTTTCTCATTATAGAACATCAATTTGCTCATTTTCCTCTCAACATTGCTTGTTCATTTCTTGTGAGAGCATTGGTCATAATGGGTGGATAGTAATATTGTTTCCTATTCTATATACTATAGGAAGGAAAGTTCTTTTACTATTCCATCATCACGTATCAGTGGTTTTTGAGGTGGATAGGTCATCCTTGTTACACATCAAAATCACTCATTGCAATGATGGCTAGTGTTGTCGTTACAAATATCGCCAGTGTCGCATATTGGTCGCAAGGGTCGCAAGTGTCACACACATTATATTGTCTATGTCGCCTCTCTAACAACATTGTAAAGACACTTAAGAAACCTCAAAGACTAGTCTTGAAGAAGAGAAATCAATTGACAATGAGTACAAGCCTTCGGCCATTGAAATCAATTGACAAGGAGTACAAGCCTTTTCTAGGACAAACGCCATTTAAAAAGGTACACTTTTATTCTTCCTCTTCATGCATTAGCTTAATTAGATCTAAAAGGATGTCAGTGACCAATGATAGCACCCTTTCTGTCTCGGTTTTAGGGGTCTAGATACCAAGAGGGAATCTGCTTGTCCACAGGAGGATTCACCTGTAACAGAAATTGGCAACTCCACTGGCGAAGAGCTCTGATTTTTGTTTCCTTTCGTAGATCTTGTTTTGTCCCTTTGCCCACTTCTTGACCTTCTCCATACTGTCTTTTATTCTTATATCTGATTGATTGGCTATTGATTTCATCACCTTCAAGTTGATTTACTAAGTTTTCTTGATTTTTTTTTACTTTATGGGCATTTTTTTTGAATGTTTTAGAGGCCAGCACCCCCCTACCCTTGCTACCAGAGCACTGGCACTCCCTAATAGGATTAAAAAGAGCATTGGAATGCTTTCGTGCCTGGTGCCCCTTACAGCAGAGCGCTTCCCCTTTTCTGTGTAAAATCCTTTAGGGTTTTCTTCTCTAAGGTTCACTTTTTGTTTTTGGAACTTGCTCAGAGTCTTATCATCTCATTATATCCTTGATTTGGCCTTCAACACCCTGTTTTCTAAGAATTGATCATATTTTGTTTGGAAATTTGACATTTTCTTTCCTTGCCTTGAAGTCACTCTTTGTATTTGTTGATTTAGAGATAACTTGTTGTTTTCTTCTCATTTATCTGACTGAGTAGAAAATTTTGTAAGGAGATTCAAAGGTCTATGCACCATTTCATTTGATCTTTGAGGTCATCTTCCCAAGCAATTACGTTTTGAGTGGTTTCTCTATTCTCCCTATCTTTTCTTTGATTCTTCTTCGCATTTTATTGTCTTCCTTGAAAGCTTGCATTTGAAGTAGTAGAATTGCATGTTTTTTGACATTTTGGGACATTTTGCATCTGAAACGATGAATGTTTTCTCCTTCTCATAGAATAGCTTTCATCGAAATGAAAAGATTGCATATTCATCTCTTTTCATAACTTTCAAGTCGGTCAAAACACCATATTTTCCATGCCATTTTCCTTTTGAGTAAAAATAGCTTTAAAAATCAAGCACTAAACTAAATTGATTAGAAAATTTCACTTTTTCTGGTAGAAAACCTACATTAGATTAGTTGTAGGGATTTGTAATAGGTGTGAAATATAACTTTCCAAAGATGCAAACAAACATAGGATCTTGTGTTAGGGAGCAGTGGAATTTAATTGTTTCATTTTATCCAAGGAAGCCCTTCTCACACAAGGGTCAATCACGAGGTCGCATTAATACTGGCAAAGTTACTCACCCTGCTTTGTTAGTCTTGGTGTAGATATTGCACTTATTATCGGGGTCTCTTGAAGGTATACCCACAATGATGAGTGGAAGCCTTTCAAGTTGATTTTGGGCTAGATACCCTGCCCTTGCGTGTAGATCAGACTGTCAACTATTTCCCTAGGCATCACTGTTGTAGTTGGTAACTTTAGTGGCCTATCTCTTTAGGGTGTTTAAACAAGGGGACTGTGGAGGGGAAATTCTTCACGGTACCTGGAATCAACGTTGGCCAGACTCACTCGGGCTCCTTGGAGGGTATACCCACGATTATGTGTGGGAGCTTGCACCAGGGTGTAAGTCCGTTAAGCAGGTCGTCAACGTAACTTTTCCACCCACTCTATCTCATCCCCTTCTTACTTTGTTCCCACAACGTTGGATTTCATCACCAACTAGTGTGCTCATTGTGAAAAGGTTTTGTTTTTTTTCTTGCTTACTAGATTTTTAGCGTGTGTTGTTTGTTCTCCCTAGCAGAATCTAGATTGGATTTTTATTTTTATGGCGTCAGTTCCCGAAATGACTAATGAAGGAACCCCTTTGCCAAGGGAACCCTTTGTTTTTACTTCTTACAGAAACGTTGGTCCTCCTTACATCACTACTTTGTTTTTACTTCTTATAGAAACGTTGGTCCTCCTTACACCACCCACACATCAACCTCATGTCGACCTTTCCCCTTCTTTGCTCGTCAGGTCTCCTTCCATTTCTCCTTCTTCGCCTAGTGAAATATCTCAAGCGAGTATCTAGATTGATATGAAGAAGAAGAAACGAAAAGAGAAGAAGAAGAAGAACCAGAAAGGGACCAAGCCTCCAACTACATCAATGTTGGATCTACGGAACTAGCTACTATTAATAGTACTGGGAGTGTTGATGAGGTCGATAAGATTAAAACGAAGAATATTAAACCCAAATTCCCTTGCAGTCTTTGTAAGGGCAACCACTTTCTGAGTGATTTCCCTGGTATTTCCAATGTCTTAGAAATGTGGTCTTCCACATCATCGGCCTCTGCTAGTCATGCTAGTGATGCCCCATCAACTAGTGACGTTAAGGTTGGTAAGAAGAAGATAACTGTCAAATTCCCTTGCATGTTATGCAAAGGTGATCATTATTATCACCTTTGTCCTCGTATGGACAAGGCTTCTTCTCCTTTGTAAAAAATTCAACTTCGAAAAGGTTATCATAAGGTTTCTCCCAACCCATCGTTAGTTGATGGATTGGTCAATTCGGTTCCATCCCTGGTCAATCCGGTTGATCAGGTGGTCAATATAGTTTCATCCTCGGTTGAACCACTCACCAAAGTAGTTGATCTAGTTTCTTCATCGATCAACCCCACTTTTCATCTAGAAAGTGAAACCCAAGTGACTGATCTAGTCCCGTCATTGGTCAGTCCCACCCTTCATCCAAAGAGTGTCAAAGTGGTCAACCTGACTCCGCCATCGGTCGATCCCACTCCTCCTTTAAGAAGTGTCAAAGTGGTTGCTCTGTTTACTTCATCAGTTAATCCCACTCCTCCTCTGATGAGTGCTAAAGTGACTCATCCAACCCCTTCATCAGTCAGCCCCACCCTTCATCTGAAGAGTGCCAAAGTGGTTGCTCCGGTTAGATCATTGGTCAATCCCACTCTTCCTCTTAAGAGTGCCAAGGCGGTCGATCTGATCTCATCATCGATTGATCCTACTCTCCTGTTAAAGAGTAAACCTGATTCTGCCCCCATTTTTCTTGTTGAAACAAGACCTATCGTGCCAGGGGGCATTCCTCCTCCTCCTATGAAAATCCTTCCAAGTAATGAAGCCATCCTTTTTTATTGGGGTGTGATAACTAGACCTCATCTTCTCTCTCACATGCCTTTCAATATTATAGTAAAAGTTTTTGGTTAGGACGTTCCTCATATGTTGATGGATGAAGGTTCGTCCGTTAGTATTTTGTCATCTATTGCTTGGCAAGCTTTGGGTTATCCTAAGCTTGTGTTGGTTACCTAGACTCTGTTCACTTTCAACTGAAGAACTAGTCACGCTTTAGGGATCCTTCCTCAGTTGCTGATAACTTTAGGAGGGAAAACAGTCTTTATTGATGTTATGGTAGTCCAGAACCCCTTGGATTTCGATTTACTCCTTGCACGAGATTATGTCTATGCCATGAAAGTTATTGTATCCACTATTTTTCGTGTGATATATTTATCGTGTGATGGAAGAATGG
>JASDQU010284437.1:0-14509 GCA_032191745.1 Picea mariana
TCAATAAATGTTTAGAAACCTATCTTTTTTGTTTTATCTCCGACAAACAAAATAAATGGTTTCAATGGTTGCACCTTGCTCAGTGGTGGTATAATTCCACTTATCACACATCAACTAAAATGACACCTTTACAAGATCTTTATGGTTATGAACCTCCATCATGGAAGGAGTTAGCCACCAGCCACATAACAGTTGCGTCAATAAAAGACCATTTAGATGAAAGTCAGAAAATCCTTAAGTTACTCAAAGAAAACTTAATAGTTGCAAGGAACCAAATGAAGCAACAAGCTAACCAAAACCGAAAATAAAGAGAGTTTGAAGTAGGAGACTGGGTATTTGTGAGACTTCAACCTTACAAACAAGTATCCCTTAAACAACATGGGAAGAATAAATTGGCTCCAAAATTTTATGGACTATATCAAATAAATAGAAAAATGAGTCACATAGCAAACCAATTGGATTTACCAGATAAAAGTTGTATCCATAACGTCTTTCATGTATCATGTCTAAAGAAATTCTTGGGGAAACAACAAAAGGTACAAACTATACTTCCTATGTTGGATGAGGAAGGAAGAATCATTTTAGAACCTAAAGCCATTATTGCCACTCGGGAAAAGAGATTACGTTCTCGAGTAATCAAGGAATATATGATTAGATGGAAAAATCTACCGGAAGAAAAAGTTGCATGGGAGTCAGAGCACTTTCGCCAGTTACACCCTTCGTTACCATTGCTTTGAGGACAACGATTTTTTTTAAGGGAAGGAAAATGTTATATATAAAATAATAATAAATAAGATAATAAATAATAAATTATAATTTAAACAGTAAACTAAAAGTCATGACCGAAGGTCATGAATCTCAATAAAAGTCATAGGGGCCATTATATATTGGGCTCCCGTCATTGTAATATTTATCCATTATAAAATCATTTTTTTCATTATATATATTTTACTCATTATCTTATTCAAAATCTTATCTCTCCAAGTTTTACGCTCCAACAATGGGCACAAATCGTGCTCGAGCCCTTTAAATATTTTGATTAGTAAGACCATGTGTGCATTCTTAGGACCACACACATGCTCTTAAGACCGTGCACATGTCCTTAAGACTTTGCATGCGGTTTTTCCACTAAACCTACATGACAATCTACATGCAGGTTAGGTCATAAACAAATCTATAGGTATAGGAACATGTTCATGCACGTTCCTGCGAGTGCACATTCTTAATCATGCCCTTGCCACTTTTTCGGCCAAGAACTTCTTGCAGTCACCTAGAAGTTTTAGTACAATATTTATTAATGAATGGGTGGAAAAAGATTGGTCAAAACATTGGAGAAGCTTCTTACTGTCAAAACCCTGGCCAAGGGATGGATCTTATTCAAATTTGCCAATACAGAGGACATTGAGAAGGTCCTTAAAACCTTGTGGAGTTTGAATTCCACACCAATGTTTCTCAAAATATGGACTCCTATCTTCAACACCAATAAAGAAATATGGATGTGGTACCCATATGGGTGTGTTTCCTGGGTCTCCCAGTTTCTCTATGGACGGAGGCACACTTCCGCACTCTGGGGAATGCACTTGGGACATTTTTGGAGGCATATCTATCATTTGAGACAATGAATGTGATGACAGTTGCTAGAATAATGGTTTTTGTGGACTTAAGAGGTGGATGCGGAAGACATGAACTTAACGATTGGTGGAAAGGAATTATCCTAGAAATTCCATTATGAGGGTATCAAATTTCGGTGTCAACGCTGTCAAGCTCATGGACATGTGGTTAGCTAGTGAAATCTACCATTTCATGGGAAAGGTGGGAGCTCTCAAGCTAGGACAAATAAAAAAATGGCAGCAAGTAAGAATGCAAAGGATAAGAAAGAGGCTTCAGGAGGAGATGTAATAAAAATTTTGGAAGGCCACCCATGGGGGATAAAAGGAAATTCATAGAGAACAAATATCAAAATTCCAACAATGTTAGTCGACATTGTGTAGTTTCCAACATTGGACAACACACTTGCAATGTCTTGTCTCACTCAACAGAATGTGCGACAAGGTCTCTCCACCCAAATGGGTATGCCTCTCTCCCCCCCTCCTTCAATAATTTTTCTGATAAACTGTCTTACTCATTTGGGAAAAGACTGGTCAAATACTCTCAATAATCTCCCTTTCCATGTTGGGTTATTGGGTCCCTTCTCCTTTTCTACTTTTGGTCCTACTATTCTGAGTGCTCCCTAGGTATAGAAAATCCCTTGGAGTACCTTTCTGTTGTATCTACTGAGACTGTGTCCACAAACGATTTAGAGGACGATTCCATAATCTATCATTTCTGGAATATGACTATCATTACAGGGGGAGAATCCTCTAGAATAAGGGACGGATTGGGGAAAAACCCAAAAATCCCTATTGGGGGAACAAGACAGGGGAGAAAATCCCATCTCACAAAGGCCAATAACAAGGATTTAATGGAGATGGAAGCAGGTCAACAATTATCTATTTATGGGGAACTTAGAGAATCGAACGATCCGAAAGGGGGACCAATATGAAGTTGATCTCTTTCAATTTTGGAGGGGTAGCCAACCCCTTGAAAACATTATATCTCGAGAGGCTGGTGGAGACCAACTATCCTCATATCATGCTCCTTGAGGAAACACTAGGAGAGGAATCAACCATCATGACTGCTATGGAGTCCCTATTTAAAAAATGGAGTTTTATTGGTGTTGATCCAAGGGGGCAGTCTAAGGGGTTGGCTCTTGGATGGAACACTAGATCAATAAAATTAAAGAGTTCCTTGGGTTTTAAGTGAGGAATTGGGGTGAAGGTTATGTCAGAGGATTTCGGCATGGAATTTACAATCATCAATGTGTGTGGGCCAAACTTGGACCGCGTCCCTTTTTGGGAGTCCCTCTTAAGAAATGCTTTTATGCAAGAAAATGAATTTATTTTAGGGGGATACCTGAACTTCTCTATGGGGTATACACAGTCTTGGGGGGCAAGGGTGGGAACCGATCCCTTAACATATTTTTTTACCTATATTTTGGGTGATAAGAAGAACGATAAAGCTCAAACACACTTGGAGGAATAAGAGGGTTGGAGAAGACTAGATTTTCAAAAGGGTTGATTTCTTTCTAGTATCTGAATATTTAGTAAAAACCCCTCCACATAAGGAAATGGGTGGGAAGTGGAGGTGAGTCAGACCACCTCTCGATTTTAATGGAACTAATAGGAGATGCAAAAGAACCAACCAACCCTTTTAAATTCAATTTAGATTGGTTAAAGGAGGATGATTTCATAGAAGTAGTCAAGAAGAATTGGGTACCCTATGATCAAGGAGCAGGTATCCCTGCTAACGTACAATTTGCAAAAAAATAAAAATAGTTAAAAAGGCTATGAATGAGTGGGCTCAACTAAAACAAAAAAGAGATGTGAAAGAACTACGTGTTTTTGAAACAACCCTACAAGAAACCTACAAATCTGAAGGAGGGGGATTTGTAAATCTTGAATCCATAGAAGTTTTGTTGAATCTTGAAAAGTGAAGAAGACAATTATTGGAATAGAGGGAAACAATGTGGCATCTAAAGAGAAGGGCATTGTGGCTGCAGTGCGGGGATGAAAGCACAAAATATTTTCAGGCATTTGCAAAAGGGAAAAAAAAATCAAATACTATATGCCATCTCCTTGCAAGTGCAGGTAGGGAAGTCTCCTCTTTTCAAGGGATGGCACAACTTGGGAAGGCACCTTTTTAGAATATGTTCAAGAAATATGAATGGGCCACCATAGAAGAGATTGTAAGAACGGATCTCTTATTCCCTAGTTTTTTCAACGAGGATGATAATAGAGCCCTCATGGCTGAGGTGACTGAAGATGAGTTGAAGGTGGTACTCCATAGTTTTCAAAAAGAAAAAATCCTAGGGCCTGATGGATGGACAATTGATTTTTTTATTAGGTTCTATGATCTTATCGGTCTGGATATTTTAAAGCCAGTGGAGGAGTTTCATAAGGAATGACACATACATGCCCCAGTCAATACCACCTTTTTAGCCATTATTCCTAAGATAGATGACCCCCACTCTATGGAGGATTTCAGATCGATATCCCTATGTAATTGTATCTACAAGGTGGTATCAAAGATTGTTGCCAAAAGAATGAAGTCTAGATCCTCTCTGAAAATATCTCAAGCGAGAAATTTGGTTTTTTGGAGGGAAGACAAATTCATGAAGCCATCGGGGTGGCCCAAGAAACTATAAGTAGTATGAAAATGAGGAATCTTAAGGGGATTGTGCTAAAAATAGACCTATCCAAGGCATATGATAGGGCAAGATGGCTATATATCATACTATTACTTAATCAACTAGGGTTTGAAGTTCCTTTTATCAATTGGGTTATGATATGCTTTACAACATCCTATTTTGCAGTCCTCATCAATGGGGTTGCCTCCCCGTTCTTCCATGCTAGATGTGGAATCAGATAGAGGTGTCCCCTCTCTCCTTTTTTTTTTTCTAATGGTGGAAGGACCGAGGAGGGATATTGCAGATGAAAAAAGAATAGGGGACTTTCAAGGAATAACTATCTCCCCCACTTTAAGGATAACACATCTACTCTTTGTGGATGTTTTTCTCCTTTTCTACAATGGCTTTAGGAGGGATGCAAATTTTCTAAACAACATTATGGGAATTTTTTCCCAAGCAACAAGAATGCAGATAAATGAGAGGAAATACCCTCTTGGTCTATAATATGGAGGAAGTGGAGATTCTCTATTATAGAGGCTTGTTCCCTTATGATCAAAAGTATGTGGATGTAGGTCTAAAATATATTGGCTTTCATCTGAAGTGAAATTTTTACAAGGAGGACTGGCAGTGGATGGTGAAAAACTAGAAAACATGTTAAAAGTATGGATCTTTAGATGGATTTGTAAGGAAGGAAGGATGGTACTGGTGAAGTCTGTGTTGGAAGAAATTCATGTATACTAGATGTCTTTGGCATGGATACCTAAGGGAGTGMTTGAAAAAATCCGAAGGATCAACTTCAATTTTTCATGGGCTAGCACTCAGGAACAATTCGTACTACCTTGGGTAAGATGGGAAGTGTTGGTTGTCCCCAAAGTGTTGGGAAGATGGGTTTTAAAAAACATTTTTCTCTTCTGTAAGGCTTTGGCGGAAAAATCAGTATGGAATTTGATCACGTCAGAGAAGATTTGGAAAAATGTTGTTGTGCAAAAATATTTTTAGCTGGATACAATAGAGGAATGGATTAGAAGAGGAAAAAAAGATACCATGAACTGCTCATAATCTAGAAAGCGGTCTTGAAATCGTTCTTGTAGGTTGAAGAAGGTCTTTCTTGGAAAGTAGGAAATGACACAAAGATCGGAATTGGAACTGATCCTTCGCCTGACAATGGGGTCTCCCATATTCTACCTAATGAGTTAATATGACAGTTGCATGAAAACAGATTATACTACATCAACCAGGTATTTGACCAAGTATGAACTACCATTTGGAGCCAGGAATGGAAGGATTACAAGAAGACAAACTTAGACAAATTTTTCTCTATTTGATGGACAACTTATACCATAGCACTCAAAGCTTCCCATATCTGAATTTTGGAAAGGGAAGATGAATTGGTCTCGCAACATGCACCCCATGGTAGCTACACTCCCAAGATGGGTTATATCCAACTAAATAATGACTTGCATCATAGAGAGCCCTTATGGTGGTGGAGGGGTCTATGGAAGCTCAAGTGTCCCTTAAAGGCATGACTGCTTTTGTGGTGTGTGATTGCAAACAAGATTCCTACATGGGATATAATGAAATGCTAAAACATGGAGGGACTAGGTTGGTGTTGCCAATGTAAGATTTCTTTTATGTCCATTTGGGAAACAAATCTAGATGGAATGTGCCAGATATCTAGGGAAAGAATGTTCTTAGCAAGGGTATTCAGTGGAGGAGGTTTGGAAGAAATGGAACATAAATACAACAAACCGAAATATCAAGGCCCTTCCATTACTCATTATTTGGGGAGCTTGGTTAGCTAGAAATTCTTCTATTTTTAAAGATAGAAATTCCATCCTAGATGTTATTGTAGCTCAGGGGCTAAGAATCCTCTCACATTACCCCTACGACAAAGGAACTGCACCTATATGTCTTGTTCAACAAGAACATGTGGATTTTTTGAGACCTTGGGTGTACTTTGATGGAGCCTCAAAAAATAAAAATGCCCAATGTGGAGGAGGAGAAATGATCCATTTATCATATGATCTCTCTTTTAAATTGAAAATGGGATTGGGATCCGAGACGAACAATTATGATGAACTAATGTCCTGAAAACTAATTCTCTTGTTTGCGGGTGAAAAGGGAGTGAAGACTTTCCAGATATTTGGGGACTCAATGATAGTTATAAATTGGACCAGGAAAAATCAGAAATGTCATAATAGTCAATTTCTTTCTTTGCTTGAAGAAGTATTCAGGATTTTAGACACTTATGACTCTGCTTCTCTACAACATGTTTACATGGAACATAACAAAGTGATAGATAAAATCTCTAAGGAGGGTGTACAACTGGATTTTGGGAGATGGATGATTATAAATGAAAAAGAAGGTACTCATTATGAGTACTTCCATAGGCCTTTCATTGAGCATTTGGACATGGCAATTTTTTTTTCATAAGATGTTAAATTGTGCTCTTCTGCAACATTAGTATTGTACTAGTTATCCTTATTGTTTATGTTTTGATATGTCAGTTTTATATACTGGTTATAATTCGATGATTATATTACACTTCTCAAACATGAGATAAATCACAGATTTGACCACTCAAGGGCCAGTATAGATACTGGGACTGATTTTTTTTTTTAATGTGCAATGGGATGGTTTTTTAGTCCCAATATGTGTACTTTTTTATGTATTTGGGAGGTGGTTGGAAAATGGTTACAAACAGGGCCATGGGGGCTTGTTTATGTAGTCAATCATTTTTTGGATCTATTTTTATTATTGGTCCCTCTCCATAGGGCCTATCTGTTTTTTTCAGTGTTTAAGCTTGCAAGCTAAATACATGCACCAATATGTATTATACAAAATGCAAATTTTTTGTTAATGACAAATTTACAATATATATATATATATATATATATGATTAATTATTATTTAATCTAAAATATATATAATATATTATTATTATATATATGATTAATTATTATTTAATCTAAAATATATATAATATATTATTATTTAATGTAAATTAGATTTATTATTTTCATATATTTAGTTTTATAAGTTGGATCCTAAGAAGTTCTGGAGCTAAATTCTAAACCGCAATACTAAAGAAAATAATAAGATTCCCTTAAGGGACTGGAATTCCTACCTTAAAAGTCTTTACAAGTTCCCTAATTCCATGGACACCATTCCTATTGTCCCTACAAAGGAAGAAGTTTTTTCTTTAGATGACATAGAGTTCGGGGTTAAGCGACTTGCAAATGGGAAAGCTAAGAACATTGAAGGCTAGCAAGCTGAAATTTTTAAAATCGGAGGGCCTATACTTATCCTTCACATGCAGAAGATCTTCAATTTAGTAGTCAAGTAGGGCTTCCCTAAACCCTGGGCGCAAAGCCTCATTGTTCCTATTTTTAAAAATGGGGATAGAAACATTCCATCTAATTATAGGACCATTATGATTAGCCCGATTTTAGCCAAGCTTTATGAAATTATTTTGGAAAAGAAGATTAGCCTTTGGCTAGAAAGTCACGGTAAAAGAGCTAAAGGCCAAGCCAGGTTTAGGAGATATCATTCAACTGTGGACCATATTTTTACCTTTAGCTCATTGCAGAGGAGTTCCGCAATACTAAAACCAATCTTTTTTGTTGTTTTGTTGACTTTAGAAAATATTTTGACATGGTTACTAGGAAAAACCTTTGGAATAGGTTGGAAGAGATAAAAGTGACTCTCGAGTTGAGTGTTGTTGCAATAAGGATGCATGAGAACATTATTGCTAAGTTTAAAAACACCGAGGGCTGGTCAAAAGAGATAAACTGCAATATTGGAGTCAAACAAGGTTGTCCACTGTCCCCTACCCTTTTTGGCATATACATTGATAAGTTAGAAGATTGCTTGGAAAAATAAGGTTGTCTCGGCCCTACTCTCACTGGTATAGTTATCAATCTTCTTCTTTATGCTAATGATATCGTTCTTATGGAAAGGAGTCCCCATGATATTGAAAACCAACTAAGAATCCTCAAGGAGTTTTTCTTCATTATGGGTATGACTCTTAATACTGATAAGAATAAGGTCATGATTATTAAATCCAATAAGATCACTTATGATACCTTCGTATATGACAACAAAAAATTGGAGGAAGTTACTTCATATAGATATCTTGAAATTGATATTCACCACAAGCTCAATTGGAATTATAGCATTGAGAAAATGATTATTGGGGGATGTAAAACTTATTATGGGATTAAAAACATTTGTAAATTAGCTTATCTTTGGAGTTGGGATAAGAAGAAACTCCTCTTTGAGACTCTTGTTACACATGTTATTCTTTATGGATGTGAATTCTGGGGCTGTAGTATCTCTCGTGAACCTTGGAGAAAGATAGATCAAATACAAAAGAATTTTATAATCTGTAATCTCAAAATTAAAGGAAATACGCCCTATCCCATCCACCTCTTAGAAACAAGTCTCTCCCCCATTGAGAACATGAGTATGACTAGATACCTAATGTATAAGAACAAATTAAACAACATGGAAGAAAAAATGATTTCTAAAATTGCTTCAAAATCGAGTCGTAACCACTATCGACTCAAGCAATGATGGAATAAAGATGTCTGGTCTTGGCTAAACTATTGGGGAATCATGGAAGACACCATTTTGCAAAATAAAAATACTATTAAAAAAATTGTCAAATCAAAATTTAAGGAGAAAATGTGGTGTGATAAAGTGTTAGAGGAAAAAATAAAATTAAGGTGTTATAAAGATGTAATCAACCCTAATCTAGAAGATCAAAATTATAAAGAAAAAAATAAGCATTGCTAAGATAAGAACAAATTGTCATGAGCTCCATAGTGAAAATGGGCGTTGGTCAGTTCCTAAAATGCCATGGGATGAAAGAGTGTGTCACCTTTGTGACCCTAAGAAGGTTGAAGATGAAAAGTAGTTTCTCTTAGATTGTCCAACCTATACCCATATTAGATCTCACTTTCAAAATTTTGTCACACTACCAATCTTCCTAACCTCTTAACTCAACAAAAGTGTGATGATCTTGGAAAGCTTCTCTTAATTTTTTTTGAGGAGAGACAAAATTCTAAAAAATCGCAAGTAATCACTTACCCTCATAGACCAATAGACCAATTCGGTCTTATTGGACCTTAATCATCATCATCATCATATTAGATCAAAATATGTTAGTTGCATAGTGTTAAAAAGTTAAGTCAATCAAATGATAAGGTGACAAATATATTTTTATGCAAATTTCTTTAGATAAGAGGAAAGACGACCCTAAATTGATATTTGAACTTTTAGAACTTTTTATTAAATATTTTTATTTTTATCCATTATAATTTTATGAATAAATGTGATAACTCTTGCAAATGTGATATTTAAAATGTTAAAGTTTTGATTAATTTTGAATCAGTTTTATTTTAAAATTAATTAATTAAAATAATAATAATAAAATATTTAAAAATATTATGTAAATTAAGAAAGAAAATAAATAATTAAAAAAATAATTTATTTTTACGCCGAAAGGCGTACACCTATTGGAAATGGGCACATTTAATCATCTTTTAACCATAATTTCCAATCGTATGGCTATCAATTAAAGATGTTGGCATATTCTTCGTCGTCCTTCCAAATCAATGAATGAAATCTCATGTTGATAACTTTCTTGCATTTTTTAGGGCGTCAGTTAACCTGTCTACTTTTTAACATTTACTTAATATGATTAAAAAATTACTATGTGACCATCTAATTGCCACATTCAAATGATTAGCAAACTTAATTCCAACCCTTTCATATTCTCTGTTCCTGGCTGGCCTAATGTGTAATATACCAGATATAAAAAGTATGCAGAGCAAAAATAAAATGCTAGAAATGGAAGAATAACGGTAATATAACCAGAACAATCACCACAATAACACTAAAATGATATAAGAATAACAATAGAAATAACACTTTGTTTCTGAGAGCAATGTGCACGGGCCTCTTTGAGGGGGCAACCTCCAGTCGAGTAGATCTCTATTACAATAATATCCAAGCTAGGGTTCTCATACCCTCGACTCCTATTTATACTAAATATGTATATCAAAAGAAACATCTAGAGAAAGATCATTCTAGAAGTGAAAGCTTCTATTAGGTCTTCTTACATTCGACTTACTCTATTTTATTGCAAGGACACAGGCAACGCTCACGCGGGTACAAGACTGCTTGTGGTTGTAGCCAAATGGATCCTTCTTTATCTAACTCGGGAAGGTTGGTTTGAATTTGGCAGTTAGTTCCAATCACCTTCTTTAAGCATGAAACATAAAAAATAGGATGTAAATTAGAATGATTGGGCAAAGCTAACTGATAGGCCACCTATCCCACATGCTTGAGAATTGTATAAAGACCATAAAATTTAGGCGCTAGCTTCTGAAAATGCTCAACCTTGAGGGAATTTTTCTTGTAAGGTTGCAGTCAAAAAAACATTGATCCCCTTATACAAATTGACATTCAGAGTGACCTTGATCTGCTTGTTTCTTCATGTGATTCTGTGCTAGGACCAAATTCTCTTTGAGGGTGCGAAGAATAGCCTCTCGAACTGTAAGCGTTTGGTCAACCGCCTGGACCTTCGATACACCAAGTAAGTATGAGAGAACTGAAGGTGTCTTTTGTCCATATACTTCTTCAAAAGGAGTCATGTGTGTAGCTATATGGTATGAAGTGTTGTACCACCATTCAGCTAGGAGTAACCATTGAGCCCATTGATTTTGCTTTTCCGAGGAAAAAAACTTCAAATATGTTTCCAAACACTTGTTGAAAATTTCCATTTGACCATCAGTCTGGAGATGATAAGTTGTGCTGAGATGCAATTGGGTGCCTTGTAGCTTGAAGGGTTCTTGCCAAAAATTGCCGGTGAAAGTTGGGCCGCGATCAGAAACAATAGAATCTGGCATGCCATGAAGCTTGAAGACCTGATCCATGAAAAGTTGAGCCACCATGGATGTTGTAAATGGGTGTTGAAGAATACATAAATGAGCATACTTGGAAAGGCGATCAACAACCACCATGATGACTGATTTATTTCCCGATTTGGGTAAGCCTGTAATAAAATCCATAGAGATATCCCTCCAAATAGCAGGTGGAATCAGAAGTGGTTGTAGTGTGCCCGAAGATTTGACTGTTTCACCCTTGTTGCATTGGCACACATCACATTCAACAGAAAAATTACGAATGTCTTGTTTCATACCATCCCAGAAAAAAGAACGTTTGACCCTGTCTTTTGGTAAACCCGGAGTGCCCAATAGTGGGTGTAGTATGAAGCTTAGAAAGTACCATGGATTTAAGTTTTGATTGTTTACTTAAATACAAACAAACTTTGTATCGAAGCTCATCATGGACCCAAGAGTACCCTGGGGAAGCTGGAACATTGGACTGCAATTGTTGGATCAGATGCGAACTTTTGGGATCGTGTAGCCATTCCTGGCGAACAACTTCGAGCCAATCTGGTACAATGAAGGAAAGAGAAAAAAGGGATCCGTCATATTCATATTTTCGGGACAGTGCATCAGCAACCACATTGTCTTTTGCCTTCTTGTAAATGATCTCATAATAATATCCAAAGAGCTTAGTCACCCATTTTTGTTGCTCCGGGGAGGAAATGTGTTGTTCTAGAAAATACTTGAGGCTTTGATGGTGTGTCTTAATTTGGAAGCATTTCCCCAATAGATAAGGGTGCCACAGATCAACAACATGCACAATAGCCAACATTTACTTTTCATAGATTGATTTGCCCAGATTTCTTTCAGACAGTTTCTTGCTAGTAAAGGCCAAAGGTTGACCCTCTTGCATAAGGACAACACCAATTCCTTTCCCTGAAGCATCACATTCCAAGACAAAGGTCTTTTTGAAATCAGGAAGGGCCAGGAATGGAGTGGTGCACATGGCCATCTTCAAGTTTTGAAAAGCGTGAACAACTGCTGGAGTCCAAGTGAAAGAGTTCTTTTTTAAGACTGCAGTGAGAGGTGCTGTAATCTTTCCATAATTCTTAACAAAATTACGATAATAACCTGTTAAGCCCAGAAATCCACGCAAGCTTTTGAGAGTCTTTGGGTGAGGCCAGTCTTGCACAACTTCAATCTTTTTAGGATCCACCCTGATGACGTCCTTGCCAACCAGATGACCCAAGTACTCGACTTCTGAGGCGCCAAAAGCACATTTAGACCGTTTCAGGAAGATTTGGTGCTGAGAGAGTAGATGGAGAATTCGATCCACATGAGCAATATGGTCTGTCCAAGTTTTGCTATAGATGAGGATATCATCAAAGAAAACTAAGACAAAATGATGAAAAAAATGATAGAAGACATGATTCATGAGGCTTTGGAAGCTAGAGGGGGCATTACACAAGCCAAAGGGCATGACCAAAAACTCATAGTGGCCCTCCGGAGTTCTAAAGGCAGTCTTGGGAATGTCTTCCTCTTTCATATGTATCTGGTGGTAGCTAGAATG
This sequence comes from Picea mariana, assembly GCA_032191745.1. Classification (NCBI taxonomy): domain Eukaryota; kingdom Viridiplantae; phylum Streptophyta; class Pinopsida; order Pinales; family Pinaceae; genus Picea; species Picea mariana. The sequence goes on from JASDQU010284437.1 coordinate 12,692, forward strand.
AAGATCAAGTTTAGTAAAGAACTAGGCTCCACTAATTCGTCCAAGAGGTCATCAATGATAGGAATGGGAAATTTGTCTTTAATGGTAAGTTTGTTGAGGGCACGAAAGTCAAGACACATTTTCCAAGAACCTTCTTTCTTCAAGACCATGACCATAGGGGAAGAGTAGGGGCTTGTACTAGGGTGGATAACACCTGCGTTAAGAAGTTTCTGGACCATTTTCTCAATTTCATTTTTTTGGGAAAAGGGGTGACGATACAGATGAATATTGGGAGGAAGGCTTCCTGGTACAAAGGGAATGGAATGATCATGAACACCATGGGAAGGAGGGAGTCCCTGGGGAGTGGAAAAGACCACTTGATGTTTATAAAGGATGGATTGGAGTTTGTGCGACACCGAGGGTGTCTCTGTTGCTTGTATGGCATGGAGTTGGACAATAACACCAGAATGACCTTTTTTGAGCATCTTTTCCATGCGATGGGAACTAATGATCTCAGGTGAACCGACGGTGATGCCTTGGAACTTATATTGTTGGCCCTCCTGGTCAAATTACATGGTTAATTCCTTAAAATCCATGAGAATGTGACCCAAAGTCCTTAGCGAGTCTACACCCAACATAATGTCACAACCGCCCATGTTGATAGAAAACATATGATATTTCAGGTGGTAGTCACCAATTTGGAGACACATTTTCACAACGCCCTCCACATTTCATGGAACCACCATTAGTAATCATGATTTGGAAATTATTGACTGCATGGATGTATCAATGAGTTTCTTGGGCAATGCAGCGATGAATAAATATCTGGGTGCTTCCACTATCAACCAAAATGATGACCTTCCTATGCTTGATGTAACTGATTAGCTTGAGGGTTTGGGGAGAAGAGAAGCCAATGAGAGCATTTAGGTAAATGACCGGTTCTACTTCAGGAGGGTGTGAGGGAGGGGTTATGTCAGTGGTTTCAGGTGACTTAGACACAAGGGGAGTTTCAACATCCTCTTTTGAAATATCCTCCGAGATGGCCATAAAAATCTTTTGTTCCTTACACTTGTGGCCCGAGAAATATTTGTCATCACAATTATAACAAAGTCCTTTGAGTTGGCGTTCAACCATTTCAACTCTGGTCAATTTTTGGATCTTTAGTGGAGCGGAGGGAGTAGTGGGATTTAATGGTTTAGTGCGAGGGATAAAGGAGGGTTTCCGGTTTTGAGAAGACACAAACTGTTGTGCTTCTTTATCTATTTTAGTAGCCTCCACCCAACTCTAAGGCCGAGTCATGAGGACATGGGCCCGAATCTCATCCTTGAGACCACTGATAAAACTGTAAATTCTAACCTTGTACAATATCTACTGCAAACCGATATTCAGAGAAGAACAGAAAAGATACAATGGCAAATACAAACATTACACAGAGATTTTTCACCTGGAAACCCAAACCGGGAAAACCAGCATATATTATATTGATACATTGCTTTACACTGTTTACAATACAATATACATATAGGAGCCAGCGGCATCCAAAACCCTAACCCAATGACCTGGATTAGTCAAAAACCCTAATTCCTTAACCGGAAATAGAAAACCATCGGCAAAAACCATGTGCCGAAAAACCACCTAATATCATGTGGTCCCGGAAATATGTCGGCCCGGCGAAAAATATGTCGGCCCGGCGAAAATATGTCGGCCAGAAACCGGCAAAAATATGTCGGCCCAAAATTTTTTTTTCGGGGGCGCTGCCCCCGAACCCCTGCAAGGGGGGCTTCGCCCCCCTCTTACCCCCCTGCGCGCCCGGCGCAGGCGCTTAGACACTACTACTCG
>JASDQU010284438.1:3338-14433 GCA_032191745.1 Picea mariana
TCTTCTGCAAGCCCACTCAAGATAGCATTCATAGCCTTAGCGTTGAAGCTAGAATTCTAGCTTGTCATCCTTATTAGCTAGTACAACTGGCTTTACATAACCATTATCTACCACATCCCAGACATCTGCACCTAAAGCCATTATGTAGGTTCTCATTCTAACTTTCCAGAAGGAAAATTTTGTTCCATTGAACAGAGGGGCCTTATTGGTTGAATTTCCTTCATGGCTTGACATGTTTAAGCTCTAGGATCTACCCTTAGATAAAAGGGGTCGGCTCTGATACCAATTGTTGGACAACAGAGAGGGGGGGGTGAATCAGTTGTTACCATGCTTAAACAATTATGCTTATTTTAAACTCTTTGCAGAGCACTTAATGACAATCAAAATAATGCAGGGAGGTAAGCAATAGAACATTTGACATTAGTCACATATATGAAATATACATAGATAGATATTTACTGAGGAAACCCATAAGGGGTAAAAACCTCTTCTTTTCGGTATGAAAAGTAATCTTTACATTCTGTACATTATCATACATATGAGATCCAACTCATTGTGAGGCTACAACCTCTGTTTTGCAAGCTGCAACTTGCTGAGAGTAGAAAATATCTGTTTTCTCTAGCACCAACTAGAAGAAAGCACCAACTCCCTGTGTTTCTCTAGCACCCACTATAAGGAAGCACCAACTCCCTGGTTTCTCTAGCACCCACTAGAAGGAAGCAACAACTCCCTAAGTGTTACAGCACCAACTGGATGGAAGCACCAACTTCCAGTCACACAGGCACCAACCTGTAAAATAGAGAACAACAGTTCTCCCTTGCACCACCCTGCCACCCTGGTTTCTCTGGCTGCAACCAGATGGAAGCTACAACTCCCTGTGTTCAAGCACCCACTCGAACCTCTGAGGACAACAGTCCTCCCTAGCACCTCCCTACCACCCTGGAATATCAAGTTTTGTTTATATCAATTTATCACAGTGATACAATATTTATCAATGGCTTATCGATCTCATCATTGTTCTGCTACACTGCTCTGCTCTACCTGCATCAGTGTCTTCCTGCACACTTTGCCTTGCACTTTCTATTCTTCTGCCTTTTATGCTCTCTGCTCCATGTCCATGCAATGCACCATTCCTCTTCTCTGTATTTCAGTTGTTGCACACTGCCTCCTTCTACACGCCTGAATCACTCTCAATAGCAGCTGCCATCTCTTCTTTGTTCTGCATTCTTATAGTCTCTGTGCACCTTGTGCATCCTATATGCGCAATCCTTCTCCATGCTCTACACATCGCCATTGTTTTTCACATTGGGATGTTCACTCCACTCCATGTTGCCACCGCTTCACCCCCTCGAGCATCAACACACTCTCTTTGTTCTGCATGTTCTCCTCGTGTCAAGTCCTCTTCCTGATCATCATGGCAATTCCTCAGCTTTTCTGGCGGTTATACCCATGCGTTCATCATCATTGGGTGTTATGCTGAGATTCCTTAGCCTGTCTAGTAGTCGAGACTCTTCGTCTTCTCTATCATAGTCTTGCTCATCCTCTCTGTTACAGTTACAGGCTTCAACGCTCTTCCATCTGTTAATTGTCTCTATCAATAGTCTTCATTCCACTGGCAGATGCCTTGAGACTCTTCATCTTCTCCGATGATCACCCTGAAGTCTCTTCGAGTCCTCTGACAGAAACCATCAGTCGTTTCTAGCAGTTACACTGTGAACCTATTAAGCCTTGTGCCTTTGGCACCTTTCACCTTTCTTTTCACATGTGGCCTCAGGGGGTGACCACAGCCTACACCAAAAGGTGTTTTCGCATTTCAGCATTTCGCATGTTACGAATTCCTGTTGCGAGGCATCTAAACTCTCCAAGTTGCGATCTCCAAAATGGAGCTTGGTTTCACTAGCTCCTTCCTCCATCTTCCACAGATGTGACCATTAGTTGTGACCATAGCCTTATTCGAAACTACATTTCGCAATTTCACGTTTCGCGAATTTGTTGTGAGTCACTCTGACTCTTCCAACTCCTGATCATGAAATGGAGCCTTGCAACTTGCAAGCTCCTTCCTTCACATGCCCATAGTTGTGACCAAGCGTTTATCCATAAAGTGCTTTGGCAATTTTGCATTTCGGCATTCTTGTGGTGAAGTGTTTCGACACTTCCAACTCCTGGTATCCAAAACTTGCACCAAAAGGTGTTTTTCGCATTTCGTCATTCCGATATTTCGGCATTCCTGTGGTGAAGTGTTTCAACACTTCCAACTCCCAGTATCTGAAACCTGCACCAAAAGTTGTTTTTCGCATTTTGGCATTTCGACATTTCGGTATTCCTGTGATGAACTGTTTCGACACTCCAACTCCCAGTATCTAAATCCTGCACCAAAAGGTGTTTTTCACATTTCGGCATTCCGGCATTTCGGCATTCCTGTGGTGAGATATATTGACGCTCCATGTCGCGATCCCCGAAACTCTGAAACTCCATGTCGCGATCCCCGAAACTCTGAAATGGAGTCTTTGTTGATGTGCTTGTTTTGGGATTTCAACGTTTCGCATTTCGCAACTTCGGGACTCCTGTGATGAAGTGTCTCGACTCTTGACTCCTCCAACTCCCGGTATCTAAAACTCCAAAATGGAGATTAAGTCGTGGTTTGATGTGCCTATTTCAGGATTTCAGCGTTTCGCATTTCGCAACTTCGGGACTCCTATGATGAAGAGTCTCGACTCTTGACTCCTCCAACTCCCGGTATCCAAAACTCCGAAATGGAGATTAAGTCCACTAGCTTCTGATCTTTCCATGCCATCATCGCTGTTGATCTTCCTTGCCTGCCTGTTTTCCATTGTTGTCTCCCAACTTTAAACCTGCTAACATCGCTACTATTCTTTCCTGTAACCATACCTTCGTCATTGTTGTTCTTGCCATCAATAACTGTAAGCATGTTATCATTGTTGTTGTTCTTGCCTATAGACATGCCATCGTTGTTGTTTTTATTGCCATCAATGACAAGCACGTTGTTCTTGTAAACATGCCAACAGATATACCTCTGTATTACACCTGCCAGTTCTTTCCATGGCTCGCTGAGAGCGTTGGGGTTAAGTCCCTTTCCCTTTTTGTCAAGTTCCTCTCCAGGATCTGCAAAATATTCTACAGCTTCTTTGTTCGTTGTATATTTTCCAGTCCATTGAATGCCTATGTTAGGGAGGCTTGTAACCTCTGCTACAATTTCCTCTGTGAATGGAATTCGTATATCTTGAACCATGGAGACCCCTCCCTGCAAGTTCTTGAAGAATTCGATCGTGATGTTCGTGTCATATCCTTGCAATTGGTTGAATTACTATGTCCATCCCAGCCGGTGTAAGATTGTTCTTTCCTGCTCAGTTACCTGTAATAATGTTGGTTCCCGACGCACACTTCGGCCACCCATATTCTCTATGAGAAAGAGAGGACGGTGATCGTTCCTTGTTGGAGCTTTACTCAACCATCTTTTGAAACAGAAAATAGAAAACATCAAGCAGTATTGTGTATAATCTATAATCTATAATCTATCATTATAATCTATAATCTATAATTTTTCTCACTTACTACACTCATTATAATCTATCAGTAATTGTGTCAAGCATCTGCCCCCCATAAATGGAAAGGTCGACCTCGACCATCAAATGTACGAGTGTAATAATGGCAGGTAGTTCCTACAAGGTGTGATTACTATGTCGTCATCGTCGCTGGAAAGACAATCATTAATAACTTTTCAAAATGCACTTTAACGGTACTTATGATAATCATCACTTTGTGTGGGAAATTCAAATTGTCATACCTATGTTAGAAACCTTTTGAGAAAAAATATTCCAAATGATTTTAAATTTGTTCACGTGTTTTAAAATGTTCCACATATCATAACATTGTTACTTTCCCTTGTTTATTGGATATAACCGGAATGATAGCCTCATTGTTTAGAAAAGAAAATCTACGAACACACTAAAACTTGGCGTATTTAAGATAAACTTCAATACCACAGGTAGAGCCACTGCTGCCAGCAGACGTCCATAGCCTCGATATGGTTGCCTTTTAAGCCATAGATGAGCCTGTATCCTTAATAAATAGTTTGAATTGTCTTTTCCCAAGAAGACCATTATCCTGGTTTGGTAGCCATATGATCATAATGCCTCTCACTAGATCATAACCTAAGTGAACAAGTCAGCTCATGATGAGACCTCTTGTCCTTTGACAGAAAAAAAATGCCAAAGGCCATTGCCTTGGTATGGTAGCCATAGTGGGAATGACACTTATTTTATTATCTGATGATTGCGGTAGGTTGGCTCGTGATGAGACCCCCTATCCTTTATGGGAGAAGTTTATTACTTTGTTAAAAACTTTATTGTGATTTGATTTTTTTTTATTTTTTTTAAGGGCACTATCAAGGGACGCTCATCTACTCCTTAAGAGTGAGGGATGGTGTAAGAAGTGTAAGAATGCCAAGTAAGAATGTGTTTAAGATTCCTTATTATGATATGAAAGCAATTATCATTCAAGTATATGTAGATGTATAGGGGAAAGAAAACGAATTATGGTGGTTAATGAATTGTGAACAATCTTAAGATATTCGGAGAAATTAATCCAAAAATGGTTGACCAATGTATGTTAAATGATCCACATACAAAATGACAAATCAGAACTAGTGCTAATGAAAAAGGGATCAGTGAAGGTCATACCCAAAGGAGTAACTGACATAACAATGACATGCTTTGAGGAAGAAACAACAATAATAAAAATCATGAAGGGAACAATAGTTGTTCCTTTCGAATGAACAGCACTATTGTAAAAGGAACAACATGCATTATGAAGGGAGCAACAGTGTGACAGAAGGAACAACAATCGTTATTTCAAATGGACGATACTACCCGCGAAGGGAACAACATTCGCGCGAAGGTAACAACAGTTGTTCCGTTCGAATGAATGAAAATTGTACGCATAGGGAACAACAATCGTGCGAAGGGAACAACAGTTGTTCTGTTTGAATGAACAGCAACTGTACGCAAAGGGAACAACAATCATTATTTCGTTCGAATAAACAACAACCCAAAATTTTTACCATCTAATTAAGTGATTGTAAACCTCCCACAGACATTTATGTTTTAGTGAATCTAGAATTGATTAGTCATCAACTAAATTCATTCAATATTTATGGGTAGGTTTATTCAATAATCAAAGTACTGGATGGTTTATCAGTGTCAGTCATTTATTACAGTTGCTTGATTTTTGCTGTGGAACATGACATATTCATATTCTGTGAAAATAGGGTTTATATTTTTCAAAGTGAGATATGAGAAAGGAACAAAAAAGAGTGCTAATTATATTCATTACAGTCATCTTTTCTAATTCTTATTCTCTCAAGTGACTTTCCTAAAAAAATAAAGAAACTAAAAACTCAATCAAATCTATAAAGAAAATTATATACAAAATGTACAGTGCTAATAAAAAATCATCATTTATGAAGTTGATGTTGTTGGGTTACCTTCCCAGCCACCTAGAATCTGAATAGTAGGGTCCTTACTTACTTCTTGGCAGAAGGATTCTTTTGAAGGCAGTTGATGGTAGAGTCGTAGCCGATTTCCATTTACCAGAAAAGGAGAACCAGACCCGTCGATGGTAACTAAAGTGACAGTGCCATTATTATAAACTTCATTAATTTCATATGGTCCCAGCCACCTTGTCTGTAATTTTCCAGGAAAATCCTGAAATATGGAATCATAGAGAAGCACCCAATCACCCTTTTGGAATGATTTCTTCTTGATATGTTTATCGTGCCAGTTAGCTCTCTCTTGTTGAATAACAGTTGTGCGCTCCAAGGCGGACAAGCATGCTTTGTCCAACTAATTGAAATGTTGTAGGCATTGTTTATGTGCCTCTGTAAGATCCAGTCCAATCTCCTAGGCCATCCTTAGAGTCTTGATCTCAAACTCAATTGGAATGATGGGTTCTTTACCATAGACTAAATTATAGGGAGAGTAGCCAGTGGTGTTATGCCCCGTTGTACAATAAGCCCATAAGGCATTTGGAAGCTTTGTTTCCCAATTCTGACGATTTGTTCAGATAGATTTTGTCAAAATTGCCTCCAAGACATTATTGGTACTTTCTACTTGCCCATTTTCCTATGGTTGGTATCAGGAAGTAACTCTATGTTTAATGTGATAATTGTACAGGATGGTCATGATTCTATGGGCTATAAATTACGACCCTCCGTCGGTGATTACTTCCCTAGGTAATTTGTAGCATACAAATAATTTAAAAAGAAACTTAATGACTACCTCCTCTGTTGCGTTTAATAAGGCTTTTGCCTCTACCCATTTGGTCATGTAGTCTGTTGCAACTAGGATATAGGCCTTCTGATTTGACTTCGAGTTGAAGGGGCCAACGAAGTCTAGTGCCCATCTCTCGAACGGTTCTGCAACTACTTGTGCCTTCAGGGAAATTTCATCATCTTGTCCTGGTCGACCCATCCGTTGACAGTTGTCACACGTCTAGACATATTTCTTTGCATCTTTAAATATTGAGGGCCAATAATAGCCCATCTGTAAAATATTGTGTCTAGTCTTGCAATCTGCAAAATGTATGCCACAGGGATCGCCATGACCTGTCTTCAGTATGTCGTAGATTTCGTCATCTTGTACACATCTTCGGATCTGGAGATCAACCCCTATGTGGAAAAGATATCCACCAATACAGGTGAATAGTGCACTGCATTGGATGATCAGTTTTCTTTCCCTTGATGATAGGTGTGTTGGTAGTTTCCTAGCTACAAGATAATTTGCCACATCAGCGTACCAAGGTGGTTTAGTAGTGACGGCGAACAGATGTTCGTCTGGAAAGTGGTCTTCAACTGTCAAAGAATCATCCGTTTTGGGTATGTGAGATAGGAAGTCTGCGACAATATTCTCCCTTCCGGTTTGATCCTTGATGGTGATGTCAAATTCCTGCAATAGTAATAACCATCGAGTAACCCATCCATTAGTAATAGGTTTATTAGATAAATATCTAATAGCAAAATGATCAGTATACAGAATAACTGGATAGCCTGTTATATATTTCCTCATTAACAATATGTTTCACTTTGACAAGTTCCTTTTCCTTGAACACACATTATATATAAATATATATCAAAATTTATTTGAGGAATGTAAGTGAAACAACTATTGAACTTCTCGGGATGATACCTATTAATGAAGGAATGAATTAAGCACTTAGGCTTTGAAGCTTACCCTTTTCAAAATAAGAAAGACATTTATCAATTTCCTCTGATCGTTTAAGTCATTGCTTTAGAGTTTATGACTTATTAATTCATTTATGTTTATCATAGCTATCATCTCCACCAACAAAGCATTATATTTTCTCCAAATCACACATAAACGAAACTATGAATATTTTCCAACTTCTAATCATGTTCACTATTGACTCACTTTACTTTGATATAAAAAAAATAAGGTACACAACTAAGAACTAAATCTCATGCTTTTCCAGATGCTGAAAACTCAACACCTCTAAAAGTGTTTAGGGAAAAACAACAAAACTTAAACATGTAAACCATACAATATACCATCCAAAGTAAGAAATCACTGATGCAAATTCTAAAAATCAAACATGAAACTAAAACTATCAAAAGCAACACAAATGTGGTAAAAAAAAAACAAGTAAAACTACAATGAATGAAATTACTTGTAAGAGAATCTAGGTGAAGAATCACTTCAAGATCTGGCCATTGAAAGGAAGGGAATCTAGTTCATCTTCCATACTTTGTAATCTATATGTGCAAACTCCTATATTTTCAACAACTTGTTAAGGGTCGAGCCATGAGTTGTGAAACTTTGTATGTTTTCCTTTGGGTTTGTTAACTCTGTCCCAATTCAGAACCAAATTGCCTACTTCAAAATTCTTATCACCGGCTTTATGTTTATTGAACCACCATTTCATGACTTGTTTGTGAGCTAAAAAATTGTTTTTGGCCTTTTCCCTCTCTTCCTCCAACATGAATAATGTATCAATTCGACTTTGAAGGATAAAAGAAGGATGTCCCCTCGAAGCCTGGGATAATTGTAGGGATGGAAAGTAAATATTGGTTGGAAGAATAAATTCTTTCCCATAGACAAGATAATAAGGTGAGGTACCCAATGCCTCCTTGGGAGTAACTCTATCGGCCTAGAGAGCATTGGGAAACACGTTATGCCAATTCCTATGCTTTTTTGTGATAGCCTTTTTTAGAATCCAAAATAGATTTTTATTAGTTCATTTAGCCACTCCATTTCCTTGTGGATAATAATTGGTTAAACATCACAAAATGATTCCCTTATCCTATGCAAATTCAAACAATAAAGTTAAAGAAAAAAAAGTAGCATTATAAAAAACAATAAAAGAACGAACCCCAAACCTAGTGATTAAATGTTGTTGTAAAAATTGAATGATTACTTTCTCATTTACTTGTGTTAATGGAACAAGCTTCGCCCACTAGGTAAAATAATCTGTCGTGGTCAAAATATACTTATGTTGCTTCGAAGAATGGGGATTTATTTCTCCTATTATGTCTATGCCCCACTACTCAAATGGTCTACTACTTGTAACATGTTGTAGTGGTATCGATGCTTTATTCTCTCTTCACGCACTTAACTAAGAAGTTTTACATTTTCTTACATAAGCATGTGCATCTTGGAAGAGAGTGGGCCAATAATATCCAACTCTCAAGACTTTAAGCAGTGGTTTCTCCAACAAAGTGACATCCATCTGGCCCATCCTAGAGATCCTTCAAGACTTTGTCAACATCTTCCCTTTCCAAACATATTAATAGTACACTGTCATAATTATTTTGGAACATGACAAGGTTGATCAATTTGTATTGAGCATATTTCAGTCTTAAGAACCTTTTTTCCTTTGAATTCATGTGTCTTGGGAACAATGTCCCGTGGTGTAGAAAAAAATCATATCATTATACCATGAATATGCAGTTGATGGGAGGTAAAGGATTTCATTGGTGTAAACAAAGAATTCATTTTCCCATCCCTCTTCCCCTTTGATTGTAAAAACTTTGCTCAGTCCCTCCAGTTTTGTTGTGAACCTCGGCATGGGTTGCAGTTGGTGAAACTGTTGCCTGAGGGATTCAGGTGGAGCCTATCCTAGGTCCAACCGAAGCTTGAGATTCAACTTTTCGGATGATGTCGTCTATTAAAGTGTTTCTCCAAGGGAGCACCGAGCCCTGGGCTTTGGTAGTTTTTGGTGGGGGTTTTGGTTTTTTAGGTTCTTTCTTCTTAGTCATACACACTTCACACAAAATTTTAAACACCTATATAACCTCTATATATCAGTTGGAGGTAGGCGTTGGCATAATCATTTTACTTATTACTTGCGTAGGTTCTTACCTTTCGCCTTCAATACCTCATCCTCCAGAGACACAACCTATGCTAACTTTAACACTCTCCCCGGCAACGACGCCAAAATGTTGGGCTCTAAAGATGTCCTAAAAACAACCTTAGTTTAACATTAATTTATCAACCCGAGGATTCGTCTTTTATTTCAAGAATGTCAGCAAAGTTTATGCAGATAGCGGTAGAGGCTAAAATCGTGTAGTGAAAGAAAATCTGAGTTTATCAACAATCAAGTTCCTCACACATCCATTAAAATTCTAAAACTAAGACATTAACAAAATTGAAATCTAATATACAACATGCTGTGAATTCAAAGGCATAAATTAAATAGCTGAAGTGATCTAGTTAAGAAACAGTAATTAAATCTAAGGAAAGCTTGATAAACTGATCTATTGGCGATTATCTAACCTGTGAAAATAAACAGTGAATTACTATATCTATGAAAAGGAACAGTGACTATAATTAACCAAAAGAAACAACGGTTGTAATTTAACTGAAAGGAACAGCAAATAATAATTTAAGCGAAAGGAACAACAAATGCCAATTTAAGCGAAAGGAACAACAAATGCTAATTTAAGTGAAAGGAACAACGCGTATGATACTGAGAGGAATTGTCAAGTAGTAAACTGTAGCGATGGAAACTTGAACAACAATCGATGTCATTCAAATGAAACACCTATCTACCGTAGCAAACAACATAAAATCATTAACGCATTCATGCATTTATCTTAACTATTAGGAAAAAAATTTAAATCACAAAACAGAAATCAAACTGATACAATTACAGATTGAGACAGTAACTCCTTCAGACTGGGCCCTTGGTCCTCAGAAGCACTGCTGCTAGAAACTTAGTATGCAAAAATGATGAAAACACTCAAAGCTTCTATTAACTCTATTATCCATCAAAGTTGCACTGAGATGGACTTCCAGCAAGCCACCTAAGTTTGAACATCACTTGTTCAAAATTCAGAGTTCAGAAGTTCAGTCGGTCATAAAGACCACCCTGTTACTCTACATTTTCCACAAAAAATTGTAATAAGAGGTGTTTGCATGATGAACTTGTAAAAGGTCTTAGCCACCTTAATTCCTAAGCGTGAGTTATACTCTGGAGTGTTTTTTCACTTACTAATTATATTTTGTCGTTTACAGGCGATTTATAATTTATGAGTTTTTTCACTCAATCCCTCCAGAGATGGAGTATATGCTCATGGTTAGGCTTGAGCATGGATCTAAGCCTAGCGTCTGATGTATATTACCATGCTAAACATCCTCCTAGAGTCTTATGGAAATGTATTAAGTCCCCCCTAGGATTTTTTAAATTTTTCAGTTAATTAAAAAATTGCCAGAATTCGGCAATTTTTAATTAAAAAATAAAGATGCATTAAAAAAGTGGTATTTGGGCACCAAATAGGCCATGGGGATGCTCATTTTTGGACCTAGAGCACCCATGTTACCTAAGTACCCACTTATTTGAGTAAAATTAGTGATTTTCATCACTCAAAATTGATTTTACTCTAAAAAACCCAAAAAGGTCATTTTAATTCAATAAAAATCAGCCAAGGCAAAAATAAAAAAGATATATGGGGACAATATTGAAGACAAAATAAAGGCAAAAGTCAAGCAAGGAGTCAAAGGGGACAAACTCCATGTGATTGAGGATTGATTGAAGATCTATTATTAAAGATTTTGGCACATGT
>JASDQU010284441.1:3490-13997 GCA_032191745.1 Picea mariana
ACCAAAAGGAGTAGGATGAAAGAATTAATTCATAATTTGACTGGACTATAGTTGAGTTTCCAACTAAGGAATACGTCAGTGAGAAGGATTTCATTAACGATTTAATATTGTTAAAAGAATCTTCATTATTTTCAACAGTCAAAAATTAAATTCTAAATATATATCAATCGCTAACATATGAAGGTACCCATGTGGAATTAGGTGCAAGGATGTTAGTAAATCCGATAATTAAAAAGTCAAGATTTGATACTTCATTGAGTTTAAGGATTACACCTTTTGTCACTTGAACAATATCCAATAGATTCATAAAGGATATATGACAAAAAATTCACCATGAGCAATATCGTTCAACTCATGGAGAAGATTCATTGTAACTACACCAAATTTTGTCAACTGGCGATATTAAGTAATAAGACTTGGAGATTATGGCTAGAAAAACTAAGTTTTCTTAGGTCACCTAAGAGTTATTCCAATGCAATGTCAATAGCAATCAATCAAGACACAAAGCTAGATGGGATTCAATGGAAAGGAAATCCGAACAGGAACGAGAGTAATAAATTCATGTAATCTAGAAACAAAATTTAACCCAATGGCCCTAAATCGATACGAAGGATTCACAGTTTCCAAGGTCTATTATATTCACAAAAATTTACACCTTATGCACTCAACAGTTCTACATTGAAAGTAAATCATTACACTTACCAGTCGAAGATGCATATTACAGTTCAGAATTTCTTTATGCCTTCAAGGTTGAACAATTGATTATATACGTATCCCAATTTTCTTAGAACCTTATCTAAAAATCAACAACAAATTCCAAGTTCCCTCCCGCGTGCTTAGCATTATGATATAATTGGCATGACATCATTAGATCAAATAATTCTTTATATTTTGTTTTATTATTCTTTTTAAATTTCTTAACGCCTAAACTTAATCTTTATAAAAATACTCCTTCACAACTTTTATGTAGGAATCAACTAACAACATGTTGGGATATCTCTGTAACAGTAAACAATTTCTTTTGTAAATGATCAGATTCTATGCCCAGCTGTTATAAAAACTTCATCAATTATTCTAACATACTCAAAGAAATTTGACAATCTTATGATAAACTAATTTAGAACTCTATTCATAAGGTTCACATAACATAGATGCATTTTTATATAAACATAGATGGGAATTTTCATATCTAACAGTTCAATTCTCTATATTAAAATCGGTAATACTTCATTGAAGCATCTATAATAATTCCATTCCTCAAATGAATCTAGAACATTTTCAATTCTTTACATCACTACAGAGAGAAATTTAATAATATAGCAACAACACAATTATAACAAAATACCATAACCAAAATGGTGATGAGTGAGGTCAATCTTCAACTTGAAGGTTGCGCTACCTCCTCCTCGCTCCCACTTGCTAATCCCAATACTTCATCGGTACCTCCCATCCAATGCTAGGGGTACTCTTCTTCCCCCTTAGCCCCCCGAGCCGCAAAGGGGCCACACACAAAACCAAAAAAATCAATAGCACCAAAACTTGCCTCGTAAGGAAGATCTTCCACTCTATACAAGATTGGAATCCCAACTCTCACAATTAAAAAATGGTCCAACTGAATTTTGGCAACATAACAGTACTAAGAAAAGTGAGACCATTTCCCTTCTACACCATTTCTTTTATAGGTAAATTCTCATTGACACTTCCACATGCACAAGTATTTCAACTTTTTAAATATTTTATTAGTGATTATTCACCCACGCACTTTTCTCACTCTCCCCAAGTTGCACAAGTATTTACCTTTTTTATTTTATTTAAAAAGTCATTTCCCTCACATTCCCCAATGTGTTCCTATTTTTTCTCTTAGTTGTCTCATTGTTCCCCAAATTCTCATTTAATGAGTGTCCCCTAACTAGATCTTAGTTTTGGATTAGGAGTCTTCTTTTATTTAGGATTTGTGGGGGATTAACTCAATATGCTACTCTATGTGTACATTTATTCTCTCATGTTTTAATTTCTTTCTATTTTTTAAAAATCCCTTTATTATTTTCATGCACACATGTGCATTTTACCAAACCTATAATTTTTTTTACTCTTTTTCCTAGAGTTTGATTTTATTTCAATTCTTTTAATTTACTTAATACTTTTAACTATTCTATCATTTAAGCTTAGACTTAGAATTAGTCTTAAACTTAGGCTTAGACTCTTGTTAGGATTCTAGTTTATAATTTATTGATTAATTAATACTAAGTTCTAACAAGGTCTAAATATTTCATTAAGTTCTCTAGGCCATCTAGATTTATTGACTCACATTTTAATTATACGACGTGCCCTTCAAGATGCACCTTCGTGCTCCAAGGGTACCACTCACCTTTGACTGGTTTTGGAAGTTTTCCCGACCCTTGGAGTCAACACTCCATTCGGTTAACCTTGTGAGAGACTAAGGGATTCTAAGGAATAAGGATTTTTCCTTATTGTGTGCCCCTTAGATTTCCTTGTGAGAAACTATCTCAATCTTCCTTCACGGAATCATGTACCTCTCGAACTAGGTAATCGTTAACCTACAATTCAGGTCACGACGAGAGTGCTAGTAGGTTGTGATAGGGATGTTGCCACACCTCTCCCTCAAATTTATGGTTTATGTGCATGGCCCCTTTACTCCTTAAATGAGTCATATTAGCAAGCATTGTCATGCCTGCATCCACTGAAAAAAACATTGTCAATAATCCAAATGCATAAATCATAATGTAATCAATCATATATCACATGTGCATAAAATCAAATACTCAAACAAATACTATCCACTGCCTGACTCAACATGGAGTCCAAGGAAGTCCATTGATGCCATTAGCATCCATAACCTGTCATGTGTTCTGCACACTCAGGAGAACTCGTCAATAATATCTGTCAATACATATATATATCTGAAAGTAACAATGAATCACAATACATCATCATCATCATATATAACTCATAATCTAAACAAAATCATAATGTACCATAACCGGATCACTTGCACGCAAGTGTCCTCAAAGAATAAGTCAATATAAGTGTTCTCAGTAGAACGAGATATTACATACAACCCCTCTTGTTTTAAACTTCATCTTGAAGTTTGTACAGTGTATAAATGCAAGTAATATATGTATCTGACATAGATCTACATATCTAATCTATCAACAAATAAGGAAATTGTTGACGCATCTCATATGCATCCTCCCATGTAGTCGAGTGTGGACTATAGTTGTCCCACTGGACCTTGACCTAATCGACTATTCGACATCGTAGTTGTTGAGTGTGATGGTCTAGAATGTGGATTCTCTCTACCATGGGAGCACCCTTATCTGATACCTACAAAGAACTCATGTCAATAACATGTGACAGATCAGTAATATAATTTGGTAAAACAGATACATGAAATACATCGTGCATACACCTCAAAGAATCAGGGAAGGCTAGTCAGTAAGCCATGGGTCCTTTCTTTTCCACAACCTCGAAAGGTTACACAACCCTAGGAGAGAGTTTAGAACCCTTTCCAAACTTGATTGAACTCTTATGTGGATTTACCCGCAAGAAAACTCTGTCTCCAACCTCATAATTATGGTCAATGCGATGTGCATCAACAAAACTCTTATGTCGATCATGTCCTTCTTTAATCCTTTGTATTATCAATTGCATCTATTCTTCCATTTCTTGGATCACTTTCGATCCCACTAGGACCCCATCCTCAATTTGATCCCAACTCAACAACGTCTGACATGGTCACCTGTAAAGAAACTCAAACGGTGCCATCTTAATCGTACTCTGGTAATTGTTGTTGTATGAAAACTCTACCAATGGAAAAAAGTCTTCCCAATGTTTTTTTTGATCCATTACATACATACACAACATATCTTCCAAAACCTGGTTCATTCTTTCTATTTGTTCGTTTGTCTCTGGGTGATACGTTGTACTAAAATTCAGTTAAGTTCCCAAGGCCTCTTGGAAACTGGTCCAAAATCGTCCTATAAACACCGATCCATGATCTGATATGATCTCTCTCGGTACTTCATGTAGCCTTACAATCTTGCTAACAAAAACTCTAGCTATGTCTGGCGCTCGATACATAGTACGCACTGGAATAAAGTGTGCACTCTTCATCAAAGTGTCAACTACCAGAAAACTTCAATCGTGTCTCCTTATTGTCAGTGGCAATCCAACGATAAAATCCATCGAAATGACTTCCCATTTCAATTCAGGAATAGCGTGTGGTTGTAACAATCCTACTAGATGTCTATGCTCAGCCTTCACTTGTTGACATTCTAGACATCTCACCACGTAACTAACTATGTCCGCTTTCATTCCTTTCCAGAAGAATAAAGGCTTAAGGTCTACTTTCATATTCATGACTCCTAGGTGATCCATGTTATTACTCAATGATCTTTGCTTAAGATAAAACTTCTTAATTCATCGTTCAGTGGTACGTAAATTCTATCGTTATATCTCAGCAATCTGTCAATGTCCAATGAATAACCTTCAAACTTCGGTACCATGATGGTATCTTGTTCAGTATTAGCCTTAACTTCCTTGTACTAATGATCGTCAATCATTAGAGCTAGAATATTTTCTCATGGATTCATATTAAGAGGTACTACCGATAATATGTGTGGTCTTCGACTCAACACATCTACTACTTTGTTCATCGTTCCTTTAATTTAAGTAATTTCAAAGTCGTATGCGCTAAGTAATTATGACCAACGCCTTTGTCGCACATTCAAGTCACTCTAAGTAAATGTATGTTGCAATCCACAGTGATCTATCTTTAATTCAAATTTCCATCCAATCAGATAATGTCTCCATACTCTCAAGAAATATACGATTGCTAATAACTCCAAGATGTGCATTGCGTATTTTTCCTCGTGCCTTCTCAATTTCCTTGAAATGTAAGCAATCACTCGATCTTCTTCCATCAAAACTCCATCTAAACCTTCCTTGGATGCATCTATGCATACCAAGAATTCTTCGTTCATGTCGGGGACCTTCAGTATCGTTGTTGTCATTAACAAATCTTTAAGATTTTGAAATTCTTCTGTGCATTTCTCTGTCCATACAAATTTCTTGTTATTCTTCTGCAATTCCATGATTGTATTTGCTATATTCGAAAAATGTTCGATGAATCATCGATAATATCCTGCTAAACCCATAAATCTATGTACCTCTTGTACGTTCGTCAGTGTTGGCTATTCCATAATAGCCTCTACTTTCATCAGATCCACAACAATACCTTATCTAGATATGGTATGTCCCACATAATGAATATTTGACTAGTAAAAGGAACATTTTGATAGCTTCCCGTACAATTTGTTTTCTCTTATACACAGTAGAACCAATCTTAAGTGTTCATCATGCTCTTCTTTCATTCGAGAATAAATCAGTATGTCATCAATAAATATGTGTACAAACTTATCCAAATATTCTCAGAACACCCCATTCATCAAACTCATGAATACGCCTGGGGCATTCGTCATTCTGAATAGTAAAACAGTGAACTCATAGTGTTTGAATCTCGTCATAAATGTGGTATTAGGGATAACTTCCTCCTTAATCTGTAATTGATGATATCTCAATATCAATTCAATCTTCGAAAACACCATTTCTCCCTTCATATGGTCAAATAAATCGTCAATCCTTGGCAACAGATATTGGTTCTTAATCATAGCCTTGTTCAATTGATGGTAGTCAATACAAAGCCTCCACGATCCATCCTTATTTCTAACAAAAATCACTGGCACACCCTAGGACAATATGCTTGCATGTATAAGTCCCAAGTCCAACAACTCCTTTAATTTCATTTTCAAATCTTGTAATTCAAGTGTTGACATCTGATATGGCGTTCTCACAATCGGTTCTGTTCCAGGTTTCAAATCTATGGTAAACTCAATTTCTCTTTCTGGTGGAAAACCTGGTAGTTCTTCCAGAAATATTTCTACAAACTCTGATACTACCAGAAGGTTTTCTAATCCTTCTGCCTCACCATTTTCTTTAAGTGATAGGATTGCATATAACTTTCATCCCTTGCGCATACTCTTCTACAATTGTAGGGAAGAAATAAATCTCAATGACACTCCTTGGTTTCTTCCTACAATTACTCTACTCTATCCCAAATCATCCGTCAAAATTAACCATTTCATATTACAATTAAGTATCGCATCATGCGATTCCAACCAATCCATGTCAATCACTATGTAATACAACCCTAAGATCATGACATACAGATTGGTCATTGTTACAAAATCACCCAAGTTAATGCTACAATTCATAACTTTTCCTCCAACTTTCTCTTTGGCTCCTGATTCCATTTATAAGTATTTGAACTCGTCCTGCTTGACTTCCTTTACCTTAATTCTCTCTATCATTGCACTAGAAATAAATCTCTCTATATCTCCTGGATCTATCAAAACACTAAAGGTTTGGTCGATGATCGTATCTAACATCTCAAGCATAGTGGACTCAACCTAGCAGTTGTTCACCATTGCATGTATCATGTGGGCCTTTCCCAAATCTCCAACTGTAGTGGGTCCAGAAGATTCAGCCACTCTGGACTTCTCAATTGGAAAATATTGCTGGTAATGTGGCTCTCCACATGTCCAACATCCATTCTTCAGTCTAGTGCTCCTGGTCCCCGAAGTAGAATTTGTTGGCCTAGTAATCTATGATCCTGGTATGTTATGTTGAACTGGCCTAAACTGTTGTTGTTTTTGCAGACGAGGTTGTTGTTGCTATTTAGGTTCTATGTAAGGAGTCCTCTACTGAGGAATCAGTCATCTCAGTGTCAAGAACATAGGTCCTATACATGTATCTTGATTCCCAGAAGTATGTTTGGTCGGTGTCTGATGTTGTTGCGCTCTTAGTGTCGTCTATCTAGTCTGTCTAGAATGAGTGTTTCCTTGACCCCCATTTTTCATCTCGTCCTCAGCAATGAGGTCCTTCTAAACTACATCATTTAACGTTTGAGGCATCAATATCCTCACCTTTGCATGAATGTTGAAGTTAAGGCCAAACAAAAACTTGTTTACCTTTAAATTCTTTGTGTTTAGATGTGGAGCATACCTCAGTAGCTCCATGAACCTGGCCTCATACTTTGGTATCGTATGACTACCCTATCATAAGGCATTGAACTCATTAAGTTGGTGCTCAATGAATTCATTAGAAAATTACCTCTCTCGGAATCGTTCCTCAAACAATTCCCATGACACCTCTTCAACAACCATGTTTAGTTGAGGTAGGAGTGTCTTCCACCAAAGTAGAGAACTCCCTTTTAGTTGAAAGACCGTCATTCGGAATTTCATGTTGGAGGTGTAATCATGAAGTGAGAAGTGCATCTCCATGTTCTCCAACCATGCCTCGTCAGCTAAGTCATCTGTGGCACCCCAAAACTCAAGAAATTTCACCTTCTCGAGTTCTTTGTGTATGTTACTACTACCTACTAGAGTGTGTTGTGAACCCTCATTGGGAACAAACATTCTACCCTCATACCAATAAACACAGTTGATCAATGCCTCTGATATCCTCTGGAAGGATATCATCATACCTACCACATATCCCATATCAACCTAATACTGCTCAGAAGTATGCTCATCTCCCTGAGGGTTAGATCCCTCTGGCATGGATACAATCGGAGGAGGAAAACCTCTTCCTCCCGCACCACGACATCTACTTCCCTTGCATCCTCTAACCATGATTACCTGCATGGACAATTTCAAAATTTATTAGTGATACATGTCTACTCATTTTATTTAACACAATGGATGACGTAATGGTCCAATGTCGCAAGGTTGAACCTGCTCTAATACCATATGTAATGACCCCTTCGTTAAGACATAAATGTAAGTGAGTAAAGTACTGGTATTTTTTTTTTTTGAAACATCAGTGGGCAATGTTATGCGAAATAACATACATCAGTATTACACATTCTATTCTCCTATATATCACTACACAACAAGATTCAAATGCCATATCACATAAAGATAACAAAACATGTCTACCCGCCCAACCTACTCTGCAAGGTTAGGACCTTCCACACACATAATCAACGCTCAAGTCTAGGATTCATCCGATTGAATTTGACCATCTAAGGTCTCAGGACTAGCGACTATTCTGAGGAACATGAAGGTATCTGATTCCCATAACCTCTATTATATTCTGAAATTCGAAATCACAACATATTACAGTGAAGCAAATAATGTAAGCTAGATTGTTTCAGAAGATCATGCCAATGCACAAGTTGATCATTATATCAATCAATTCAACTAACCACTTATAACAAGATTTGGCCAACCATTTTGAAAATAATTTAAGCATATGATCTACTATCAAAATTCACAAATCCAACAATAATTATCCCACTTCAACTTCACGATACAATTAATTTGCAATATCTAAGTACATTAATCATTTAAAATTAAATCCATAAATATACACTGTCATCATTAATTTACTCAATCAATATTGTAAATTTATTACCAATACACCTTTGTTTATTACTCATTTTATATTAATAATTAACTATTGTGAGGAAACAAAGGTATTCATTTTTCTTCACATCTATAATTCCATTACACTTAAATACAACAAGATTCAAGATTATATCAAGTATAACCGTTAAATATCTCAAGATATTTACTATATATGTAATCAGAAGTATTCAATTGACACTATACTTTAATTCACCTTATCACACCTAAATTTCTCTACTTATGCATGGATATAGATCCTCGTCAACGAGGATTTTAATGGTTAACTTATTCTATAATATGTACTTTAATTACAATACAAACCTTTAATTATGATCTAGTGTGAGTGTAGAATTTACTATATACAATACATATCCCTTAAAATATGTATATTTTAATATGATCGAATAGTTCTGCGTTATTTGAGTCAACATGTAGTTTATTAATTGAACAAACTATAGAATTCGCCATTCTCATTAAACCCTACCCATAAAGAAGCAACCTGAACTCATTAACTATTATTACTTACACAATCAAAAAAGAATTATTTATGGTCAATAATTTCATAAGACCGATAATGCAATAATATTGCAGAAGCAACACAAAAATACAGTAAGGGAAGGGACTTCAATAAACAATCCTCACTCTCGCTTGTATTGAACAACCCACAATGCATAGATAATACACGATCATGATTAATAAGTCATTTGAAATGATGAAGGTCAACAAGAGATAAATCATCAATAATAAATAACAGTTACTTAGCGACAAGTCGTCTAACAATCTGCAGGGTTAACAAAGACTCCTTTTAACTCATGACTGGGTATGATTATTCCTTATCATCAAAATTTATCTACCAAAAGGAGTAGGATGAAATAATTAATTCATAAGTTGACTGGACTGTAGTTGAGTTTTCAACTAAGGAATACGTCAGTGATAAGGATTTCATTAACGATTTAATATGGTTAAAATAATCTTCATTATTTTCAACAGTCAAAAATTAAATTCTAAAGATATATGAACCGCTAACACGTGAAGGTACTTAGGTGGAAAAATGTGCAAGGATGTCAGTAAATCTGATAATCAACAAGTTAATATTTGATACTTCATTAAGTGTAAGGATTACACCTTCTGTCACTTGAACAATATCCAACAGAGTCGTAAAGAATATATGATAGAAAATTTTCCATGAGAGATATCATTCAACTCATGGAGAAGATTCACTATAACTACACCATATTTTTTCAACTGGCGATATTAAGTATTAAGACTTGGATATTACAACCAAAAAAACTAAGTTTTCATAGGTCACCTAAGAGTTATTCCAATGAAACGTGGTGCTATGCACAGGTTCTATGATAATCGAAGGAAATGGATTAAATTTTTACCCATGACAGAAAACCTTTTTCAATGTCAACAACAATCAATTAAGAAGCATAGCTAGATGGGATTCAATGGAAAGGAAATCCAAACACGAATTAGAGTAATCAATTCATGTAAGCTAGAAACAAAATTTAACCCATTGACACTGAATCGATACGAAGGATTCACAGTTTCCAAGGTCTATTCTATTCACAAAAATTTACACCTTGCACACTCAACAGTTCTACATTGAGAGTAAATCATTACATTTACCAGCCGAAGATGCATATTACAATTCAGAATTTCTCTGTGCCTTCAAGGTTGAACAATTTATTATATTCATATCCCAATTTGCTTAGAACCTTATCTAAAAATCAACAACAAATTTCAAGCTCCCTCCTGCGTGCTTAGCATTATGATCTAATCGACATGAAATCATTAGATCAAATAATTCTTTATATTTTGTTTTATTTTTCTTTTTAAATTTCTTAACACCTAAACTTAATCTTTATAAAAATACTCCTTCACAACTTTTATGTAGGAATCAATTAACAACATGTTGTGTTAAGGTCCTAACCCGCACATAGGTAGATCAATGTATTCGGATGTAATAAAGGTCAATATTAATAAGACCTTTCAATAAAATAGAATAAGGCGGA
>JASDQU010284443.1:0-11477 GCA_032191745.1 Picea mariana
CACACACACACACACACAATTATTTTAATTTTTAAATTTTGATTTCTTTTAGGAAAGAATCAAGTTGTTTATCCTAAAGGCTATTAATAGCATGAAGGTTGGTCAAACTTCCCTCTTGTAGCATTGCCCCTTCTCCAAAATTTCAAGATGAAAAGGAGATTGACGATATGAGACTCCCCTGAATTTAAACTTGTGACCTCTTGTCAACACACCTTCGAACAATCACTTCAAATGGATTAGGCTAACTTGTCACATGAGTTAACTCACTCGAGGGTTAGCTCAAGCAATTGACATACTCCAGAAAGGGCATAATGTTGAGGGAGGTTGTGGGAAAACCAATGGGTCCTTCAGGGTTACCGGTTGGTTATCCACTCAATGGTGAATCCATCCACCATCTGGATATTTCAAGGAAATGGGGAGGGGGATTCCACGAAATATTCTTTGGTGTGTGTGTGTATAAGTCCAATGGGTTAATTAGTCACTTTGAATTAACTAGTTTGAAAATGGAGATCGTTGAAAGATCATGGTTTCAAGTAGTATAACATCCCTTTGGATTAAGAATGCATGTTGTACTCCAACAACATTTATCTAGGATACCATTCTCCTAAATAAAAAAGGAAAAAAAAAATATTTCCATAAAAAAAAGTCAATTAGAAAAACCAATAATCACATGGGGAGGTGATTTCTTTGAATGAAAATTATAATAAAAAGATATACTAGGACAATAAAATAATAAAAAATAGCATAAGAGACCTAATAAACAAGTAAAGTGATTCTCTAATTTAAATATTTACATGACATTTTTTTTTTTACATATATACTCATTGTATGTACACACACCTTTAAAAGATACGATGAACATGGTATTCCCCATTCACATTTCCACCCTAGAGTAGCCCACCCTTCCATAACCTACTCGATACGAGAAATTTGTGTCCCATTCTTCTCGTCTCGTCCACTTATTGTAACCACGATGTTTACTCGTCACTTAATGGAATTATTAAATGAGGTGTGTTTTTCGTATAATAAACCCGCAATTCTAATTTCAAATAATTTACCCATGTTCTCCTTCCACCTTACCCTTAACTTCGGTTTGTGTGAGCTAAAGAATTCCCCCTTTCCTTCTTATATGGACAAAAGCACTTATGACCTTCAATGTGCTTGTCAATTTCTATCCTTATCTCCTTCACTTTACCCTATGTATTCCATCACCCACTACCTTTTTTTCAAATTTCCACATTACATTTGTCTCCCCACTTACTACTGTTTTTCAAACCCCACCTCACCTCATTCATATTGCCTCCTAAATTAATGCTTAGACCACCCAATACCCCACCCCATTCAAATAACTTCCCTCTCTCCTTTTACATACATATATAACATTTAGACCCCACTCTCATCATATTGTCTTTACCTTACCATATTCCTACTGCTACCCACCTCATTGAGAAGACATACATACATATATAACATTTAGACCCCACTCTCATCATATTGTCCTTACCTTACCATATTCCTAGTGCTACCCACCTCATTGAGAAGACGTACATACAATAGCATGGAAGACGGGTCATGTATTGTTGCTTTATTCATTATTATGGGGATTCCTCTTTAAATTACCTTTGGAATGATATATACCACTCACATCCCATAGATTGCGCTCTCTCCTGCTAATTTCTTCATCATGAGAAGGTTGTTAGATCTGATCATGGGCATGATAGAATTTTCACATTGCTCATTGACCAAATCAAAGGTTGACACATCATTAAGTGAAAAAATTATGTTCAAAGCAGAAAAACACAAATTTATTTTACAACCAATCATAAAAGGAAGATAACATGTAGGGTCATATGCGTGTGCAGGTGGGTTTAAAATATGAAGATAATGGTCACAAGGATTGGACTTTCTTGCACCCAAGTAATAATATTTTAATGGATTATACTTTCCTCATTGTCAAAGGTTGACTACCATAGTCGTTAACTTGGATGGTTAATGGTTAAGCATCTTAAATTCCATGTAAGAAGTTTCTACTATAAAACAAATTATTTTTATTTTTTAAAATATTAATATAAAAATATCAATTTACAAATATTTATTATAATAAATATGAATAAATTAATTTCCAATTTATTAAATTAATAAATTATTATTTTGATACCATTTAGAACTTTTTTCTTTCCTTATTTCATATACAGTATACCCACTGTCCCAACAATGAAAACCTTTTTGTATTTTCGAGAGAGGCAAGTCCTTTATTTCACCTTTATGTACATGCCCTTCCCTTTAGTCCTTTTCAAGATCCCCCCATATTGTCTAACATGTGAAAACCCTGTGCCATTAAATAACTCATAATGCGGTCTATGTAAAGAGGTATACCTTTCCCTGACTTCACCTCGGATTCTTTCATATACTTTTTCTTTTTTCTCATAAATTACTTTACAAAACCATGGTTTAAGTTTAAATATCTCACTAACTAAGGCCAAGCACCTTGGAAATAACAAATACCAAAATACCATATGGAGTAGTTTTTTATTTTGAATTTTTTCAAGGTGTTTTTGATTCATGGTTTTGTAAGTTAAGTTGTGAAAAATAACTATATTGGTTAACTTGGGAAGTTAAGTTTTAATGGGAAAAGTTTAGTTATTGGTTTAATTTTTATTAATAAAAATAACTATATTATAGTGTGGAAAAATAATTTGTTGGTAGTTAGTAAAGGGCAGATTTTTACTAGAG
Organism: Picea mariana; assembly: GCA_032191745.1. Classification (NCBI taxonomy): domain Eukaryota; kingdom Viridiplantae; phylum Streptophyta; class Pinopsida; order Pinales; family Pinaceae; genus Picea; species Picea mariana. The sequence goes on from JASDQU010284443.1 coordinate 2,734, forward strand.
CTAAATGCCTTTGAGTTTCGAGTCATTAATCACCTCTTTCCTTACGTTAAAAAAAACAAACTTTTAACAAATAAAAAATAGTAGTTATACATCATACTCCAAGTTTTATCATTATTTTATTTATAATGTTTTTAAAAAATATAAATTATCAAAAATAAAAATAAAACATATTTTTGAAAAAAAAAATTGTTTCATTGGATGAGTATTTTTTCAAACTTCATAAATATTATATCTAATTGGTCTTTTTTTTAAACTAACCATTCATTAACCATAAATTTTTCATCGTAACATTTTCATTTAACAAAATTGTTACATTGAAGAATTCAAAATTTTTTAGAATTTGTATTCTCAATTAAGTATTCATAAAAAAAAAAATGAATTTTAATGAATATTTTGATATGAGTGACTTAATAAGTGGACCATTTTTTTTTGACCATGTAAAATTTTATCTTGATTACTTTCTTTTCAAAATTTCAATGATTCCACTCTTTTTAAATTAAGTTACATAGTAAAAATTCTCATCAATCAAGTAAAACTATAACTTTCAAYAAAAWTTTTAARCTAAARTAAAATATCAAAAAATTGTTAAATTTGTCCACTTATTAATTTCTATTTTAATATACCACTCCTTTATCATTAAACCACTACTTCATTAACCCTATTTTCCAATATGATTACGACATTCAACCAATATAAACTCATTATTGTCTAACATTACCCATTTGATGTCGAACAATATGCCCAATGCAACATGTGAATCCACTAAAAGTCAAACAATTTCAAAGTTTCAAATGGATATGTCTATATAACACTCATAATTATGTAACAAAATGCACTTTTTCAACAATTTTTCATTAATTTCTAACTTAAAACATAATTTTGTTTTTTTTTATTTGGTATATTTTTAATTATTAAGAGAACAAATAAATTCAAACACCTAAAAACTAAAAAAAATGACTTTTAGTAAGAAATATTTTCAATAAAATTGGTGATTAATCGTATATTTTATAAGTTAAATGAGTTTTATTAGGAAATATTTTCAATATAAAATACATAATTAATCACCAATTTTAAGTTAAAAAACATTGAAATTATTTAAAAAATAATAATTTGTTGCATTTTGTCTTTTTATAAAAAACACTTAATTAGTGGACAACTTAATCTTTATACAAATATATTTTTTAAATTAAAAATTAAAAGTTTAATTATGTAAATTATTATAAAATATCAAAATATTTTAAATAAATATAAAATGACAAAAAAAAAATTAAAAACAAAATTTTATAATTAAATTTTTTTATTAGAAATAAAACTTTCAACAACATTTCTAATAAATTAAAATTAAAAAAAATATTAAATTTATCCATTTATTAACTTCTTTCTCTTTTAAATTACTTCTAATAAATTAAAATAAAAAAAAACAAATATTAAATTTATCAATTTATTAACTTCTTCCTCTTTTAAATTACACACTGTTTTTCTTCAATAGTTTTTGGACCTCCACCAACTTAGTTGTTCAAGGTGCAAAATCAAGTCATGGTCATCGACATCAGAAGTAAATAGGCAGCCACTGGGCCCCACTCTCCACCATGGGCCGATATAGGAATAGTCAAGAACCAAAAAAGACCTCGCCCAACTTTTCTCAATCTCATGGTTGTAAACTACTCACCTCAGCTCCCCAATTTCGGCATGTGACCGTGCAGGGAACTAAAGATCCGGCACTGCGCAGGTGTTCGATGATGATGATAAGAGTAGTCACAAGCTGCTGCTGCCGCCTCCCCTCTCAATTTCTCTCGTCTTCCTTTCCAATATATATGTTTAATTTCTTCTCAACTGCCATTGATAAACTTTCCACGGCCTTCTATGTCCTTTTTTTATCTTTTTCCATTGAAAGTCTGCCATTTAAAACACACTTTTTGTCATCTCCAATCCTGTCGGCGATCATACGCCAAGGATTTGGTGCCCTCTATGATCTGGGCAACTGCCCACATGCTATTTCCAATTGGGGTGGCTCTGGTCCCCGGTACCCACTATATTTAGTCCCTATGAGGGGCGAGAGGGATTTAGAATGTTGGGCAGCAGCAGCACTTTGATTTGATTTGATGGGGGTTTGGCTTTTTCTTTAACCATTATGCCCAATTCAATCTGATATAACTTGGCCTCTGCAAATGCTTATGGAGAGAGAGAGTGTGATTCATTGAGAGTAAATATTTCATGATATGTGGGCAAATGAGAAAGTGGTGGAAGGGGGGCATGCTGTCGAGCACCAGGGATTGGTCACCAGCTGACTGACTTCCTGCAATGCAGGGTGTAAAGGATGGATGTGAGTTCTTCCTCCCTTATTCTCTTTTTATAATTAATGCCCACTTAGTTTAACTTCAGTACTATGGTGCCAGTTTCCCGGATGGTTTGATACAAATTATGGAAGAAATTTTCCGCTTTTCTCATGAAGTTATGGAGTGTATACAAATTTTGTTATTTGGATGTATTTGCAGTTTTGGTCATGGTCAGTAATCCTGCATCTCTCGATGATTGGAATACTTTTTTTCTGCATTGTTAACAGGATCATGTGAACAATCCTTACTTTCTCATGTTAGTGTAGGTTACAGTCTCTGTTCATGTAATTTCATGTTCGGAGTCTTTTAGCATGCTGTGCTTTGTAACGTCACCACACTTTAGTGTCGGGACCATATCTGAATTGACAGTCTGTGGCTCTATTCTCAGTCTGTTATATGTTTTCTTGTTGTTTGATGTTAGAGATATCAATGTATCATATGGGTATCAAACAGTCTCCTTGGTGTATTCAAGTATAGGTTTCAAGCAATCCCCACGGTGTATTCAAGGATAGGTCTCAAGCAGTACCCATGTTGTTGTCGAAGTGGAGAATCGTGATCACTTTCACCAGGATGGCAAGAGCTTAAATGATATGGGTAGAGATGTATTGAGCTGATAGACTGTAAAATTTGAAATTTGGATTGATTACAACTAGGTCTTTTCATCATCGTTGCCTTTCACATTATTTCGGTCCTTATAACTTTTAGTTGAGGAGTCTGCTTGTAGACTGCATGTCTCTTTCCTTTGGTGCTTATGCTCCGGGTCTCTCTTCTTAGTGTCTTATTATTCCAGAGGAGTTCGCTTCTCGTAATCTCTGTTCTAAGTTTCTTAATCTTCCATATGACTTTTCTTCTCGTAATTTGTGTGATAACTAGGTCTGTTTTCTTCTGCTGTAATTTCTGTTCCTGTACTTGTGTGTTTGTTCTCTACGCAGGACACCTTATTTTCTATGTGATTTACTTCCTCACAATTTCCTTTATGGGTTGTTTATTTCCAGGAAATTATGGAGCCTGTAGGTCTCTAAATTCATTTTTTCACTCGTACAATTCTCAGGAGTAGCGGTATAGGTTTCTAGTTTCATCGTTTTCTACCGTATTCCTCTTTATAAGTTTAGTCATGGACTGTGGTCACAGGGAGATGTTAGACGTTTCTATTTTGCCCATTTATTCTTCACATTGCTTCTTACCTTTTTGCAATAGACAGGACTTGCATAGAAATATCACATGTCTATGTTTCTCGTGCGTTTGTTGTTTTCTTTGAGCATTGTTCTAAACTTCCGTTCTTAGCTTGTATTTTCCCCTTTTTTATTTGACACAAATACAAATTTTTACTAGTTGATTGTGCTGCAGTAATATTTAGGTCTCTGTTCCAGGCATCTATTATTCACAATATTTGTCTTCAATGTCATATTTCTCTTCATTGTATGTTGTAACCATGGTTGTATGCCATGTTTGGATAGTAATGTCATCTGTCTTTGTTTTTAGGGTGTTGTTTTTCACTTCATTTCCTTCTCATTGTAGACTTTGTTTGTTAAAGGGTATAGGTCTCCATCTTTATAGTGAGGAACATTGATTATAGACTGTTTACCTAGAGAATGTGTAGAGGCTCTTCTTCCAGGATTATAGCTTCAGTATTATTTCTGTCCATTGTCATTTTTAGTGTTGTTTGTGTTCACATATTTTTTTTATAGTGTTCTCATTTGAAGATATATTTCTCGTTTTTATTCTTTTCCCTTTCAGTTATGGCGTATTCTTGAAGTGATGTTATAAGTTATAACTTGGTAATGTGGAAGTTTGGCTATAAATTGTACCGTTTCCCTGTCATACTACTCTCTCTCTCTCTCAATTTTTGAGATTTTGATTAAAGATTGTGTTTTTATAGTAATGTTATATGTCTCTATTCCGTGTATGTTTTTCTTTGGTTATATTTTCCTTGTAATGTTTGTTGTGCTACCGCTGACATGTTGTATGCCTTGGTTATAAGGCTCTTATTTATTTTCTTGTTATTCGGATATGGCATGGATTCCCATTGGAACATTATTGATGTCTGTATTTTTCCATCAGGACAATGTTTTACTTTTACGTCTTGTAATTATTGCCATAGGAGTTTTTCTCTCTACAGATAATTTTGGCAATGGATTGCATTTTGTTACTTGTTGTATGTCAACTTGGAATTTTACTTATCAAATCATTTCTTTCTTTGTGATTCTTGTTCCTGGCCGGGTTTTTATATCAAGGTTATAGTGCTCTACCCGGAGGAGATTTCCTTGTGATTTTTGTCCTGGACAGTATGCCTATTGGAATAGTATTGAACTCTATCTTTGGATTGCTCTTGTTACTTTAGGTTTATAACTTTATTCATACTACTGAGATTAGTGGTAGTAGTCAAATAGAGTCAAAGTTGGCAGGCTTTGATAGCATTGATATGTAGATTTATGTTTTGATATGCTTCAGGAATTTTTTTCCTTAAATGTAAATACAAAAGGATGGGTGCAGTTTGGAGCTCTGGGAGGTGCAGAGGCATACGGGCAAGAGCATATGCAAGAGGAGATAAAGTGAGCCATCGATGGCAGCTCCAAGCCATCCACAAGAAGATGAATTGTCTGCAAAGACACTGCAGAAACGGTACGAGGGGTTGGTGACAGTGCGCACTAGGGCAATTAAAGGCAAAGGAGCATGGTACTGGATACACCTTGAACCYATTCTGTTTCAAAATCAAGATACTGGGGTTGCCAAGGCTGTGAAATTGCGTTGTGGCCTCTGCAGTGCCTTGTTTTCTGCTTCAAATCCTTCTAGAACAGCATCAGAGCATCTCAAAAGAGGCACTTGCCCCAATTTCAATGGAGCAGTTTCTAATCCCATTTCCTCTATGCCTCCCAAAACAATTACGTCTGCTAGCACTTCTCAGAACAGGAAAAGAAGTGCTCTTACCTTGCCACAAGCAGCTATGCCTCTAGCCATGATTGGCACACCTCGCCCCACTTCTGAAGCTGTTCGTTTTAGTAGCCCAACTCCTCTAGTGCTTTCTGGGGGAAAGGAGGATCTGGGTGCACTTGCTATGTTAGAAGATAGTGTGAAGAAACTAAAGAGCCCAGGGGGAAAAGGAGGTCCAGGACAAATCCTAAGCAAAGCTCAGGTCGAGACAGCACTCAATTTGCTTGCTGAATGGCTCTATGAATCCTGTGGCACAGTTTCTTTTTCTTGTGTAGAGCATCCAAAATTCAAATCTTTTCTCAATCATGTTGGTCTCCCACCTATCAGTAGAAAGTATGTCGCTGCAGAAAAGCTGGATGCCAAATATGAGGAAGTAAGAAACGAGTCTGATGCAAAGCTTAGGGATGCCTTGTTTTTCCAGCTTGCATCAGACGGCTGGAAGAAGAAGAATTTGGCATATGGCGATAATTTAGTAAATTTGACTCTAAATCTCCCCAATGGAACTAGTCTCTTCCGAAAGGCCCTTTTTACCAATGGGGCCGTTCCTGCCAAATATGTGGAAGAAACTATTTGGGAAACTATCACAGGGATCTGTGGCGCAACAGTAGAGCGTTGCGTAGGCATAGTTGCAGATACAGATAAGCATAAGACAAAGGCACTCCGAGAATTGGAACGTAAGAATTGTTGGATGGTGAATTTAACATGTCAAGTTCAAGGATTTAGTAGCTTACTTAAAGATTTTCATAAACACTCTTCTTTAGTTAGATCAGCTGCTTCTGATTGCTTTAAGCTGGCTACTTTCTTTAATAGCAAACATCCAGCTAGTACATACTTTCAGAAGTATCAGATGCAAGAAATGGACCATATAAAATTGTTTAGAGTCCCTCCTGATCCTCCTTTTGCTAGTAGCAATTTCCCCTACAATTATGCCATGATGGAAGATGTTGTTAATTCAGCACGGGTATTGCAACTTACAGTGTTGGATGAGTCCTTCAAGGTCTTTTATGCAGATGATCCTCTTGGTAGGGAACTTGCAGATATGATTCAGGATATGAGGTTCTGGAATGACCTTGATGCAGTGCTGTCATTGGTGAAGCTGATCAGGATGATGGTACAAGACATCGAAGCTGATAGACCTTTGGTAGGACAATGCCTGCCACTCTGGGATGAATTGAAGACAAAGGTTAAGGATTGGTGTGCCAAGTATAACATTGACGAGGGACCTGTGAAAGAGATCATTGAAAAGAGATTTGCCAAGAATTATCACCCAGCATGGGCAGCTGCTTTTATTCTAGATCCTCTCTATCTTGTCAGGGATAGCAGTGGGAAGTATTTGCCCCCTTTCAAATGTTTGACAGCGGAGCAGGAGAAGGATGTTGACAAGATTATTACCAGATTGGTTTTTAGAGAGGAGGCCCATATTGCACTAATGGAGCTCATGAAATGGCGTGCTGAGGGCCTAGATCCCTTGTATGCACAGGCGGTTCAGGTAAAACAACCTGATCCTGTCACAGGTAAAATGAAAATCGCCAATCCTCAAAGTAGCAGACTTGTGTGGGAAACATGCTTAAGTGAGTTTAAAGTACTTGGCAAGGTTGCCATCCGGCTGATATTTCTCCATGCAACTTCTTGTGGTCTAAAATGTAACTGGTCATTCATGAGATGGGTCTACACTCATGGGCATTCTAGGGCTGCAATGGATAAAGCTCAGAAGATGATATTTATTGCCTCACATGCTAGGCTTGAAAGGAGAGATTTTGTGAATGAGGAGGAGAAAGATGCAGAACTGTTTGCAGATGGCGAGGATGACGTGCTTAGTGATGTTTTTGCAGATCCAGCAATGTAACATATATTCCTAGGAGTCTTAGGACTAATTCTTTACCTCTTGCCCTTGTGGTGTGGTTCACGGAGGAGGGTAAAAAAGAATGAGTAACACTATTAGATTCATGTGCTCTAATATTGATTCTGTATATCAGATCTATCATTGATACTCACAGAGTCTTTCCATAATTTATCCTCTTCTTTTTAGACATTAGAATGTAGGTTCTTGTGTTGTAGATTATCCATGATTGCCACTTCTTGTCTTGGATCAACAGTTGTTATACATTTTATTACTTCCGTGACCTGTCTTATAATTGAATTTAAGAAGAATGGAAGCTTTCATTTTTGAGATTTAAACAATTTTGCCTAGACATTCAATTGTGCAGTGGTTCTTGTGTCATAGATTTATGTATGGCTGCCTTTTCTTGAATCGACATTCTTATACACTTGATTACGTCTGTCTTATAATTAAGTTCATGAAGAATGAGTGCTTTAATTTATGAAATTCAATAAATTTAGTTGGCCTAGAATTCCGAGTTGTGCAGGTAAATGAGGATGTGCATCAATTTGTGTTTTCTTAAAGTTAGATGTTAAGCCTGAGACCTTAAGGCGAGGTCATTCTTCCTTTAAAATGACATTGGACTCGAATCAGATACTATTCTCCCCTTCGTTAAATTTACTTAGATTGACAAGTTTTTTAGCAAATTTATCAAGGAGTTACTAACCCCATCACTGATGGGGAATTTTAGAATCAGAAAATATTGAAGTGTATGCTGGTTTAAAATGTCCTCAGATCACGTGTTTTCCTCTTAACCATTTAATGGTTTTGGAATTTCGGATGCAGATCTATAAAGCATCATGTTCCTTTAGTCTTAATATTTGATTTCGAGATAAACAAGAGAGATTGTCGCACCAAGAGATTACATCTGATTATGAATGTTGCAATTATACTTGGAAGCATGCCATGTAGTACTTCGTTTGGAGTTCTCAGTTTTGCTGTAAATTTAAAGTAAATCAGATAGTAAGAGAGGAATTTGTCTGCAGAACTGACCTTTTATGTATACAGTTGATTAACTTTGCCCACTGTTATTTGAGCTACAATATTTTCGTTTTGCAGAAAACATGAGTTGCAGGCTACTGTATCTCTTCGTTATACAGTGTGTTATGGCAACTTATATTTTATCCTTGTTATAAAGTTTAAAAAATAAAAATGCAATTTTGGCTGATGAATTGGATACTAAGTGCTTTATGAATATCTTTTAATACTAGTTATATGAGGCACAATTTGCTAGCCTGTGAACAGTGGAAGGGCTGGTTATAGGGTTTCCCTTGAAACTGAAATTCAGATCAGCGATCGAATTTGATGATTGATGCAGTATAGTTTTTGAGAAATAGCATAACTCATAAAGTACTATCTGCAAGTATTTTTATATCCATATCTCCCATCCTTTTGGATTTGCAAAAGTTATCCTTTTCACGACCTTCCCAAGGTAATAAGAGCCTCAAAGCTGTGTACTTGTGAAGCATCCAAACTTTGCTTCCAGTCTGTAACTACTGGATAAAACAACGCTAAAAATAAGAGGCCTAAATACTCCATCAGGCCTTAGCTAATATTTAACTGGGCACCACTCAGTGCCAATTCATTAGATCTAGCAC
>JASDQU010284446.1:1186-14509 GCA_032191745.1 Picea mariana
CATTTTGAGAATTTTATTCATAACTTGGTCTCTGAGAAAATGAAATTTAATAGGAATGTGCTTTGTTTTTTAATGCATAACTGGATTTTTGGAAATATTGATGGCACTAGTATTATCACAATAGATAGGAATAGGAGTATCATAATGAATGTGTATATCTTCCAACATTTGTTTCATCCATATAACCTGTGTACCACAATTTGCAGTTGCTATATATTCTGCTTTAGCAGTAGATAGAGACATTGTTGATTGCTTCTTGCTTGACCAACTCACAAGACATCCACCAAGAAAAAATGTCGCTCCACTAGTACTCTTTCTGTCATCAACACATCCTACCCAATCAGCATCATTGAAAGCATGTAAGTCAATCTGATTACCTATTGGATACCACAAACCAAACTCTATTGTCCCCTTAAGATATATGAAAATTATTTTTACTGCCAGCAAATGAGAATCTTTAGGAGATGCCTGAAATCTGCCAACTTGACAAACTGCATGCATAATATCAAGCCTTGTAGTTGTAGCATAGATAAGACTACCAATCATAGATCTGTACAATGTTTTCTCAACTTCTTCAGAGTCATCAAATTTACTTAATCTACAGCCAGTAACCATAGGAGTGCCAACTAGTTTACTATCATGCATCTGAAACTTCTTAAGCATTTCATGAATATACTTTGTTTGAGAAATAAAAATACCCTTATCAGATTGTTTAATTTGCAAGCCTAAGAAAAACTTAATTTTACCAAGCATAGACATCTCAAACTCATTTTGCATACATTCAGCAAACTGTTTGCTAAGATTCTCATCATCACTTCCAAAAATAATGTCATCTACAAAAATTTCTACAATGACCAAGCTATCATTCTCTTCTTTGATATAGAGACATATGTTAGTGTTACCTTTCATGTATCCTTGCTGCCTCAAGCAATTATCAAGCCTAGAATACCAAGCCCTTGGTACTTTTTTTAGTCCATATAAGGCCTTTTTCAAACTGTAGACATATTGTTCTGCTTCTTTTACCTGAAAACCATCTGGTTGTTCCATGTATACCTCTTCTTCTAGATCACCATTCAAAAATGCAGATTTTACATCCATTTGATAAACTTTAATGTTCTTAGAACTAATATAGGATAAAAACAACCTAATAGATTCCATTCTCGCAACAAGAGAAAAATTTTCTCCATAATCAATTCCTTCTACTTGTGCATACCCTTTACAAACCAATCTAGCTTTATTTCTTGTTACTTTTCCTGCTTCATCCAACTTATTTCTGAAAACCCATTTAGCCCCAATAACATTCTTGTTCAATGGTCTAGGAACCAATTCCCATGTTTTATTCTTTTCAATTTGATTAATCTCTTCTTTCATTGCTTTCATCCAGTATTCATCTTTAATTGCTTCTTCAATATTTTGGGGTTCAATTAAAGAAAGTAGTGATACCTATTCGTGGGTTGAAGTGTATTATGGCCTTCTACTTCTTGTTCCAATACCTGAATTTATGTCACCAATGATTTGTTCTTCAGGATGATTTTTCTGTATTCTTTTGCTTAGAGTTTTAGAGGGAGTTATGCTTTTGGATGGATTTGTGCCCTGTATTGATGTAGGAATTAACTATTCATTATCATCAGTCTTAGTTTCTTCTGTTTCACTTACTTCTTTATCCATCTTATGTTTGTCATATATTTCATGTATTTGTTGATCCTTTTGTTTAGATTTGGACTTCAAAAATGAGCACTCATCAAACCTTACATCTATAGATTCAACAATATTTATTAATCTGAAATTATAGCATTTATAAGCCTTTCTTGAACATGAATATCCAACCAATATGCCTTCATCAGTTCTAGAGTCTAACTTTCCCAGATTTTTATCAATTCTTTTAATGTAACACTTACTCCCAAAAATTCTAAAATGTTTTATGTTTGTTGGTCTTCCTTTCCATAATTGATAGGGTGTCTTATCAATATTATTTCTTAGCAAACTTCTATTCAATATGTGTACAGCAGTGTGAACATCTTGAAGCCAAAAAATGCCATTCAATCTGGACTCATTTAACATTGTTCTTTCCATTTCCATAACAGTTATGTTTTTTCTTTCAACAACACCATTTTGATGAGGTGTTTCTGTAACAAAGAAATGTCTTTTAATTCCATTTTCATCACAGTAATTGTTAAATTCTTTTGACACAAACTCTCCTCCATTGTCTGACCTTAAGCACTTAATCTTCATATCAATTTCATTTTCAGTCAATTCTTTGAAAACTTGAAAGCAGCTAAATGTTTTAGACTTCTTTTTCAATAAAAACAACCAAGTCATTCGAGTAAAATCATCCACAAATAACAGACAGTATCTTTCACCATTTAGACCTGTTGTCCTCATAGGTCCACATACATCAGCATGTATTATTTCCAAAGGTTTTGTTGTAAAATATTCATTTGTTTTAAACTTGACTCTAGTTTGTTTATCATGTTGACATTGTTTACAAACAGAGTTGGAAAGATTCTTTATGACAAGTAAGTTCATTATTGCCTCATTTTTATTTAACTGAATCAGATTGTCAAAGTTAATATGCCCAAGTCTTTTATGCCATAACCAGCTTTCATCTTCATGTCCAAGATGGAAATTTTCATCCTTCTCATCTAAAATGTATATGTTATTTGATGTCCTTGTAGTTGTTCCAACTAACTGATTTGTTTTAACATCCCTGATTTGACATTGTTTAGAATCAAATATCATAAGATGCCCTTTATCACATGTTTGACTTACACTAAACAAGTTATGTTCCATATTTTCAACCAGTAAAACATTTGCAGCCATTATGTCTTTGTTCAAACAAACAATGCCTCTTCCAACTATTCGAGTTGATTGATCATTACCAAATGTGACTGAACCTTCTTTTCTTTCATCTAAAGAATCAAAGATTTGTTTTCTGCCTGTCATATGTTTTGAGCATCCAGTGTCCACACATCACTTAACTTTATGATCAGCTTGTAAAGCAAGTTTTCACTCTTCAATTTCTAAATGTTCATTCTTCCTTTTCCAATAACTAGTTTTTTTATTTGTGTATTGGTTTATAACAGATTTTTGAAAATTCATTGGACAATTTCTTGAAATATGTTCAAAGTTATTACACCTATAGCATTCAACTTCAAATTTCAAAGCATCAAATTTGTTATGTGAGTTGTTCACATTGTTCTGAATAGATTTATCATGTCTTCTTTCATATTCAAATCTAGATATGCCATGATTGTTATGTGCACTTATGTTTCTTGAAAAAACATTACAGAAAGTTGCTTTGTGTCCATACTCATAACAAAAGAAACAGTAACCTTCAAAATTGTTTTGTTTGTCCACTTCCAGATCTCAACGAGCTCTTAGCAGAGGATAAAGAGGAAGAAGGAGTGCCAGACATCAAGCAAGAACCTGGTAATTGATTAATCACATTATGTAATCTCCATGTTTTATTTTTGTATATGTATCAACGATATCTTCTACAGAATATACTCTTTTCAGAAAAGTAGTAGGTTAAATCTCTGGAGAATTAGTAAGGGAATAAATTTAGTCACTGTAAAACCAGCAATGCTGAAGTTTTTTTAAGTTTTTGGGCATCTATAAAACCGATATTGTACTCACTGACCACACCTTTTTAATGATATAAAATTCTCCAATTTTTATGGAAAAAAAAACATAGATTATTGATAATAAAAATAGAGACATAAGTTCCTAATTAAAAGTTTTAACCAATAAAAACACTATTATATCATCTCAACCAATTATTATATATAATTTGTATATTCAACTTATTGCCAATATATAGGACATCTCAACCAATTATTATATATAATTTTTATATTCAACTCCATTACCAATATATATACAGAGAAACGGACATTAAAGACTTTTTTATATGTTTTCTAATATATGATTAAGCGTTGGTAAGTCCAAACAATATTAAGCCCAAACGTTCTATATCATCGCCACACAAATGGATCTGCTTTTTGTTATATGGTGGTGTTTTGATTGATTATTCTAAAACAAATATCAACAAATTTTATAATGATGATGCTTATTGTTTTTATTTATCAATATCAATTTTGGTTTATTTTATCCAAAGTGTGCATACATGTTTATTTTCACGCAGAAAAAAATTGTTCCACTAATATTTAATTAGGAATCAAGTGAAATTTACATATATATATATGGATCAAGTAACTATCGTTCCCTTAACAGTTTGTCAAAAAAAAAATATCTTCTCTAAATATGATCCATTGTTCAACATTCTAATATAATATTTAGTGCTTGCTTAAAAACATATAGGAGGAACATTACATTAACAAAAAATTGTTTCCCTTTATGAACTATTAAGTCTTCAAAGTGCTTCCGTCTTCGTAATATAAAATATTTATCTTCTTTGACTATAAATCATTTTATAGATTCTTCGAAGAAAAGCCATCCTGTGGGACAGTCCAGTGATTTTTTGGATAAAATATCTGCTTCAGAGTTATATTTCCTGTGAACATGCATAAACTTTATCACTTCAAAACTGTATTTTAGTCTTCTGATTTTTTCTTTCCAGGTGTCCAAATATAATGGATTCAAATTTGATTTATCATTTATCCAGTCAATAGCCACCTTTGAATCCCCAACCACCATCATCTTATTTATGGTTAAACCTGTTTCAAAGTGAAGGAGACCCCATAATCCCATAATTTTTGCTTTCATATTGTTTCCTTTCCCACCAACACAATGTCCTGTGAAGAAGTGATTTGGGTTAATTTTAAGAAAAAAACCAATGCCACAAACTCCATCAACAGAAGCACCATCAAAGAAGCATATAGGAGAAACATCAAAATAGATTGGATTGAACATGACTTCCATATTGTCCACTTCACAAGTCTCTTTGAGTTCTGAAATAGAAAGAAGAATATTAGTGACTATTTTGGAATCTTGTCTGAGCATATTCTCGAATAAAATCTTGTTCCTATATTTCCATAATCCCCATATCACCAGAAAGGGAATATGTCGCATATTTGGGTATTTTGTGAACCAGAGAACCAAATTATCTTCTAAAGAAGAATAGTACCAAGCTTTCGGGAATCTCAAATAACTTAGGACCTCTTTCTAAATGGATTGAGAAGTCGCACAATGCACAAAGATATGTGTAGTCATCTCTTCACCTCTGAGGCAGAGGCTACAAACCGAAGGGCCAATCCCTCCTCTTTTCCTATAATTTGCACCAGTTAAAATGCAGTCTTTTAGACACAGCCACATAAAACAAAGAATCTTCCCTTGTATCCTAACTTTCCAGATTTCCTTATACCACCATTTATTTTCATCCAAAAGATTCATAAAGGATATATACTGATATGCTAAATTAGCAGAAACAATACCCATGGCATAGTTCGAAGACCATACTAACTTGTCACTTGAATCATTGAGTGTGATACCACTACTCCTCATCATTAAGAGAAAATTGTTTCATTATGTGTCCAACTCACCTGTCAGTCCAAGATGATTAGCCTCAATCCACTCTTGCTTAAGACCAACTTCAAATGGAAATGTCACATGAGCTAGAGAGAAGATATGCAATGTATTGAGGTGTTTAATAAGAGGACCCATGAATCTGTAAGAATCATTACTACCAATGAATGGATCTAACCCAATAATGAATTTCTTGCCACTTCCAATCAACCAAGCCAACCATTGTTTAATAACATGAAATGAATTCATAAAGTGTTTCCAGATGATAGAAGCTACAAGAAACTTATATTCTTCAATACGTAGCCATGATGTCAAGTCTATACCTTTCAAATAATTCTTTTTTAGAACCATGTTCCACAAACCTTTACCAAAAAGGCCTCTGCAGGATGATTTGGTAGCCAAAGACTGGGCAAACCAAAATATATTTTGAATACCCCATCCACCATTATCTTTTGGCCTGGCGATGTTTTGCCATTTTGTTAAGTGATAGCCTGTATCTTTCCTAGCTCCTCTCGAAATAAAATTTTCAATGAACTATTGAATCCTATGAAGTATGGAAGAAGGAACCTTGACGAGACTAAGCCAATACATAGGAAGGATTTGTAACACAGATTTATCTAATATAAGTCTACATCCCATAGAGAGTCATCGGAAGGACTGGTTCCCAACCCTTTTCTCAACTTTTTGGATCATCCATTTCCAATATGACACCCTATAGTTGTTAGGATTTAAATAAAAACCCAGATATTACATTCCATCATCAATACTAGAAAATTGTATATTGAATGTTGCTTGGATTATATGTCATAACCTTGGGTCAATATTTTGTGCAAGGAAGCATGAATTTTGACAATTAACTTCCATACCATAGGTAAGACATAATTTTTTTAAAGTTGTTTGAAACTCCATCCAGTTCTCGAAACTGTCAATGCCTAAAATAAGAACGTCGTCAACAAAGAAAAGGTGGGAAATAAAAGTCTCAGTAGCCACTTTGATACCATGAAACCTCCTTAACTTCACTGCCTTCAGCATTAGTCTGCTAAAGCACTCGACAACCAAGAGGAATAATAAGTGGGAAACAGGACAGCCCTGTCAAAGACCTCAATAGCCCTTAAAAAAATCAGTGGGTGTGCCATTGATCAAGACAGTCGTATTGACTGAAGAGACACATGCCATGATCCACTGGGTAACTTCCCATTTTAATCCAATTTGAATTAACATAATCTGAATAAATTGCCAACTTACTTTTTCATATGCCTTCTTTAAGTCCAACTTAAGAATAATAGAGTTTAACTTCTTAGTCTTTGTAGTGTGTAAACACTCTTGGGAAATACCTACAACATAAAAGATCAATCTATCTTTGAGGAAACCAAATTGCTCAGATGATATACTTATATCCAACTTGTCCTTCATCTGGTTTGCAATGATTTTAGAGATTACTTTATATAGAAAATTACATAGGGAAATGGGCCTAAAATCATTAAAATTTTATGGCTTGCTCGCCTTAGGGATTAGGGAAAAGAAGGTAGCATTGAGAGCTCCCGGAATATGACCTGAATATCTGGATTCCTCAACCTTCCTATGAATATCCTCCCCCATAATGTCAAAGAAATTCTAGAAGAGTTCATGTGTCCACCCATCTAGACCAGGGATTTTTTCCTTTGGCATTTTATTAATTGTTTCCTTAACTTCCTCCAAAGTGACAGGCTTTCCTATCTCATCACTTTCATCATCATTGAAAAACCTGGGCACATCCTTAAGGACACTAATCTGATTACAATTATCCTCTGCCACTATTGCACTATATTTTGATTTCCAATGTTTAAAAGAAACCTCTTTTATATATTTTTCAGAAGACTTGATGCATCCATCATCATCTGCAATATCCCATATAGTGTTTAGACATCTCCTTTGTGTAGCGTATTTATGAAAAAAAATTGTATTTGTGTCACCCTTCTCAATCCAAATAGCCTGAATTCTAAGTCTCCAAGTAGACTCTTCCACTTCGAGTAACTTATCCTTTTTTTGTTTAAGTGATCTAAGAAGATTCAATTCTTCTAATGTGAACACCTATGAAGGACATTTCTCGAAAATCTCTGCCATTTTTTGTTCAATACATAATAGCTCAGAATGATTTTTCATCTTTTTGTTAAGTTGCCAAAGGATGAAAGCATTCTTTAACTTCTTCAATTTTGCACATAGCAGGTGGATCGAAGAATCATCAGACCAATACTCCATAGATTTCCATGTGGTTCTAATTAGGGAAGAAAATCATGTATCAGTAATCCAAGTGTTATTAAATTTGAAGGGAGGAGCAGCTTTATGAACATCCTTCTCATATTGTAAACATATCGGGTTATGATCTCAGAGAGTGGAGTTTATGGTCCATGATCTCATTTTACAATGGTTGTCGAGAAAGGTTTCATCAATAAGAAAACGATCCAATCTTTTTGCAACTCCAGTGGCACCAGCTCTTCCATTTCTCCATGTAGGTGTCATTTGGTTAGGTTGTATATCCACTAACCCAGTAGCTTGGATAACATTCAAGAAGCAATCTGTGAGAGGATCACTCCTAGCCGAATTTCCCCACACCTCTCGAGCAAAAATGGTAAAATTCAAATCACCTCTAACTATAAGGCCCTCTTCACTCAATAAACCTGAATCCACAAGGGGTTGCCAAAAACTTTATCTGTCTTTATAAGGAGCGTAGCAGTTGAGAAGTTTCAATTTTTCAGTAGAGTCTTTAATTCTCCCCTCTGTAAATATACCTGCATTGGTTCCAAGTGCACAAAACTTAGCATAAGTTGGGTTCCACCCAGACAATAAACCACCCGAACGACCATTTGCGTTTGTAGCGACATAGTTCCACAACGAAAGACATTGGAGAAAAAAACTTTTTTCCTTCTCACCATCCACCAAGTTTTCTTGTAAGAAGACGACATCTGGGTTAACCTGTTTCAAGAAAAGTTTGAGGGAAGCGATTTTGGTGGGTCCCCCAAACCCACTGAGATTGAGGGAGAAAATAATCATAAGGAAACAATAGAGGACATTTGGCTTGCTCTAAGGGTCGGTCAAGAAGTTCTATCCAAAAAAGGGTTCAAGGAAGCAGGGTGAATAGTCTGAAAATAACTATCAGGTTCCAAATTACCAGAGGGAAACTCTTGAAAATGTTCTAGACCACCTCCAGTTGCCCTAGGGGTTTTTTTAAGAATATGGGGACGAGATTTTTTTTCTGATGGCCACATTTGAATGGTCTGGAGATATTGATATCTTATGAGAGTTGTTTGAAATAGAAAGGAGTGTAGGCAGTCAGGTCTTAATGGTATTTGTCTGTAGATTCAAAGGACTGTTAAAAAATGAATCATTAGTGCAACTTTCACCTCCCGTGGGATATACAGGACATTCTGAGATCGCACATTCAACACCTATGGGATCTGAAGGGACTATCGAATCCACAAAAGGGGAGGGAAGGCCTACATATTCAGAACAGGGTTGGACAATATCATTAGAAAAAGGCTTACGCAATCCCTCTAACTTAGTCAAGACATCGTTAGCCGAAATACACCTGGGGAAGGGATAGGTTGTGTATCTCTAGGGGAGCATCCTAGACTATTTACAGAACCCACACCTTTTGTTCCTAAACCAAACCACACACCAGGCTCTTCAAATTTCTTCATAAGAAGGTCCCAAAAGTTACTGAAGATCTCAAGTACCTAGCTTTCATTAATTTTTAAATAATAAATATCATCAGATGAGAGTTTGTTGAAGAAAGATGGAAAGAAGAGTTGCATCTTACCAAGGAAGGAGATTTTATCGGAAAACTCTGAATCGGAAGTTCCCTATGGGTCGTCTGTCACCTCGAGTTGTGCTAGATCTACATTTTGCTGCATTAAAACCGGGCAATTTGTTTTAAGGTGCCCAGGTTGCCAACAGGAATGGAAACGGAAAGGTTCCTTCTAGAAGTCAACAGGTTGCCTCAGGTGGGTATCCCTGATATGGAGATATATAACATCTAGCAACCCTATTTCAAGCTCAAATTCCACTAGAAACCAGTCTAATCATTTATTACTCTAGTGGAGCGATTTCTCATCGAAGAAGATAAACTTCCTTACAGACTGAGCAATGGCTTCAAAAGCTTTTGTCGACCAGAAATTGATAGGGAAGTCAGGCAGCAACATCCATAGGTAAATTTTCGTGAAGCTCTCAGAAAGTGGGTTAAAACCCAGACACCACCTTTTCAACATTAATATGCCTCGACCAAAACTCCATGGAGAGCCAAGAATCCTTAACAATTCACCCTCATGCAGAAAATGAAAGACCATACACTGGTTAGACAGAAAGTTAAATCGAGGGTAGTAGCCTATGATAGGCTTCCAATGTCGTAAAATACAGTCTGATAGTTTTTGTTTACTCATTCTGGAATAGTAGAATTTTCCAACTAAGGATTTCTCAGCTAAACTTGAAACCCGGTCCATAGCAACATCTCTGCCAAGAAAACAGTTGGATTTTTCTACCCTAACTCTACCCCTTTTCTTAACTTAGTTAATTAATTGTTTATCTAGCAGGTTGATATGGATCAGGTCTTCGTCAAAGGTAAAATGGATATTGACATAATGAACTTTGAGAAAATAGTGTGAAACATAATGCCACCATTTGAATTTGTAAACTTGATCTGATTTAATCAAATGTAATTCCCAATACTTGGATGAATTGGGTTATGAGATAGAAATAAGATTTGAATCTGAAGAAATACAAGTGGCAAAAGAAGATGCACTTATGTTTCTTAGAGAAGTGAAAGAATTACTGTTTGTAGAGAGGTTGGTGGAATCTAATGAGGGGTCCATATTTCTGTGATATAAACTAGAGATTTTGTGACAAGATAACCTCAGGGTAAATTCAAGAGAGTAAACTTTGTGTGGAAGGATTTCCTACCTCTGTGCCTATCCTCGAATTTTCTTCTTGCACGTATGCCTCACATCCAATTTCACTCATTAACCCACTTATCACATTTATTTCTTCAATCATAATTGTAAATGCACATACTTAGTCTCATTCAAAAAAATATAAAATATTGCACTTCAATTAATAGAATAGAAAGAACAAAGATGTAGAAAGTTGAGAAGAAATGCCACGAGAATATTGAAAGTTTATATTAAGATAAATGCTTACAAAAGGTCTGGCTCTAATACCAACTAGGGATCATACTAGAATATCACCACCAAACTACATTTGTGGTTCCACATGGCCACTATCAGTGGAAAGTGATGTCATTTGGATTAAAGAATGCCCCAACAAAATTCCAAAAAAGAATGGAAGATCTATTCAGAGAATATTCATGGTTGATCATCTATATATGTGATATTTTAGTCTACTCAAGAAATCTCCAGGAACATCTGAAACACTTACAGAAATTCTATGAAATTGTTTTACTGCATCAAAAATGGAGGTAGGGAAAACATAGATGGAATTTCTTAACTTTAAAATTAGTAAAGGCTAGCTGCAGGAACATATTTTAAAAAGTTCTGATCAATTTCGAGATGTCATTTGAGACAAGACCTAGTTGTAGATATTTTTAGGAAGCCTAAATTATATAAGGCCATTCTATAAAGGTAAAATTCATGATAGTTTCATATTGTAGCACAGACTGAAAAAATGGACACCACCATGGACGGTTACCATGACTAAAGAAGTCAAGAGAATTAAAGAAAAGGTCAAGGGTCTTCTTGCTTTTACACTTCCTTCAAAATAAGGTCAGTATGTAATAGAAATATATGCATCCAATTATGCAATGGGAGGAGTATTGATTGAAAAGGTTGAAGGTAAGGAAGAAATTTGTGGGTATGCCTCTAGATCTTTCAAAGGAGTGAAACTCAATTACCCATCCAGTCATAAAGAATTATCTTCCATCAAAAACGTAATTCAACATTTTAGGTTGTATCTTAAGCCTATTAGGTTTGTGATTATAATAGATTTAAAATCTTGTCAGGCATGCTTAAATCTGAAAATTTGCTAATAGATAACCATACTAGAATTCAAAAGTGGGTTGTTTGGTTAGAGAATTTTGATTTTGATGTAGAATATAAACTTGGGTATTCAAATTGTCTCGTTGATATGCTAACTAGAGAATCAAACCATCCAATTGTGGAAATGATGTTTGCAGGAGGATCTCACAAAGGAAAAGCCCCAATGACTTCATAAGAATTAGAAAAAGGAGCAAGAAAAGTTATTCAAGAATGAGAATAAAGAAAGACCAGAATCCTCTCAGTGACAGGAGAACAAGAGAGACAACAACTAATCCACACTCTCACAAGAGAAGTAGTAGATATGCACATGGACAAGATTCTCATTGATGAAATCGAGCAATGCCCATTAAAAATTGTGATCTTAGAAAAATGGGCTCGAACTTCTTATTTTAGTCATATTGAAGTAGAAGAAAGACTTAGCAGAGGAAGGCTTGGAACCTGGATTGAAGATGATAGGCAAGACCTATGTTATTGTGATATAGGAACATCATCACTATCTTGGGATTCCTATGTTCTTACTCAACAACTATTAAAAGAGAAGGCAAAAATTGTGATATGCGCAAAAGCCAGGAATCTTATTTAGCATGCATGGATAGGGTGGACAGAATTATTTTCGGATAATTTTTGTCCATGAAAAGACTAGACCCAAAGGAAGTTAGATTGCATTGTGCATATTTAGTCTGATATGGAAATAGTTGCAAAGGAATATATTTGGTTTAAATTTATGTCGAGACACAAATAGCAGAACTCAAGCCATCTCGGTTTAAATTGTCACCAAATCAATTAAGAAACATGGAAAAGTTTTGGGTGTTATCCAGCAAGAGATCAAACTTAATCTAAAAATTCAATCTTTGCTTGAAAGTGATTTTTGCAATAAAGGAGGATAACCACAGATGAAAGGATCGGATGTTGATAGGTGTTTTGAAAACCACCTATTTCCATTGGTTCATTTCATTGAAGATTCATAGGACCTATATGGCAGTGATGTATCTTGGACTGAAGAAGAGCTCCACAATCTAGAGAATCAGATGGAAGGACAATATATTTTATGAAATCATAGTGGGCCTATCTCTTTTATTTTGTATATATTCTTAAGATTCCATGCCATCCTTGTCAACCATATGTATGTCCTATAGATTTGTCATGTATTCGCCTCGTGGGAAGTGTAATGCTCCATTGTGTAAGGATCTGTCAGTTTGGAATTCATACGTCAGGTTTGGGTCCCCATATTTCCTCTAGACCACTAAAGAGATGATATAATATGTGTTGTCTCGCATGCCCCAAATCTAGTCTTTTAATATTGTCATTACTTTAAATATTTGTTGGTCGGTTATCTATGTATCAGATTCTCAATAGTGGGATTCCTTTCACCTATATTTGTAGGTTTGTTTTCATCGGCTACTTCCTCCTCAAGATATAAAATAAGAGGTGAGTGCATGAATTTGGTGGATGATAAATTGGTAATGAGGTGAGTAGGAATGCGCACGCGCAGAAACACATGTCTGTTTCTAGGAACATGCACGCGTTCTTGATGTGACAAGTTTGACAAACCCCGAACCTCCACTCAGCGAGCCACGTAGGCACATTACCAATAATGTGTGTTCATTCTCAAGAATGTGTGTGTGTTCCTAAGAAACAAATGTTTAGGAAGGTGCACATGTTCCTAAAAAAATTGAAATTAAAATAGCATGTGTGTGCTTTAGGAACGTGCATGTGTTCCTAAAGCGTGTGTGTTTTATTAGGAACAGGAATGTGCGCATTCATGTTAACATAAAATATCCCTCTCTCTCTCTCTCTCTCTCTCTCTCTCTCTCTC
>JASDQU010284455.1:0-14508 GCA_032191745.1 Picea mariana
AAGAGTGATGTAAAATATCATGCAAAACAAATTAAACGTGTAGTAATGAGAAAGGACGTTATGTACCTTGGAATGATCAAGTGGAATGATAATATAAGTCTAAATACAGGTGATGAAGGGTATAACAATGGCAAAAAATATGGGCAAAAAGGGTACAATATATGGTCCTAACAATAATCAAGCTCAAAAATAGTGGGGCAGTAAAGAATCTTCCAAAGATATCAAAGCCATATGATTATGTTTGTAAACCATGCAAGATAGGAAAGTTTACTCAGACATAGTTCAAATCTAAAAACTTTCCTTCAACAGAAAAACCTCTCCAGTTAGTACATATGGATTTATGTGGACCATCAAGAAAATAAGTTACAGGAAAAGAAAACTATTTTATGTTGATTATTGATGATTATTCTATACTAACATGGGTTGCATTTTTGAAAGAAAAATTTGAAGCATTTGAAAAATTCAAAGTGTTTAAGGATCTGACTGAGAATAAAACAGGAAAAAGATTGAAAGAAGTAAGGTCTGATAGAGGAGGAGAATTTAACTCATGTAACTTCAAAGAGTTATGTGATAAACATGGGATCAAAAGAGAGTACACAATCTCAAGGAATCCGCAACAAAATGGAGTTGTTGAGAGGAAAAATAGATCAGTACAACAAATGGCAAGATCGATGATGAATGAAAGGAATATATCTCAGACATATTGGGTGGAAGCAATCCATATAGCTGGTCACATTCTTGACAAAGCTCATCCCAAGCCACACAGTGACAAGACCCCTTATGAACTATGGTTTGGAAGAACTTCTTCAATCAAGCATTTTAAAGTCTTTGGGAGTAAATGTTATATCAAGAATAATGATGAAAATATTGGAAAATATGATGACAGGGTTGATGAAGGTATATTATTAGGTTATGATACAAACAGTAAAGGTTACAGATGCTACAATAAGAGGATGCATAAATTGGTTGATTGTATCGACATAAAAGTTGATGAAGAAATCCCGGTACGAAATGTAAGCAGTGTTGAGCCAAGCACAAAAGATATAATTGAAAACGAAGATGAACAGGTCCAAGGATCAGAAAGAGAAGAATCTGAATCAGATGAAGATACAAATACTCCAACTGACACAAATTAGTAGAAAGAAACAAACTCACCTCTCAAAACTGTTAGAAAGAATCATCCTGAAAATAAGATAATTGGAGATATAAATAAAGGAGTTCAGACAAGAAGGAAATTGATTAAATACTCAGAACAATCTAATGTTTCTTTTCTATGTATGATTGAACCTAACAAATTTGATGAAGCTAGCAAGCATGATGATTGGATTAGAGCTATGAATGAAGAGCTTGATTAGATTGAGAAGAAAAATACTTGGGAGCTTGTTCCTAGACTCGAAGATAAGAAGGTAATAGGTTCCAAATGGGTGTTCAAGAATAAAATGAATGAAAAAGGACAAGTTGTTAGAAATAAAGCTAGATTGGTCTGTAAAGGGTATGCACAAGTTGAAGATAAGGATTTTTATGAAACCTTTGTACCAGTGGAAAGATTGGAAGCCACCAAAATGTTTCTTGCATATTCATGTCATAATAACTTTAAAGTGTATCAGATGGATGTTAAGTCAACATTTCTTAATGGAGATCTAGAGGAAGAAGTATATATGGAGCAACTTGAAGGATTCTCATTGACAGATAATCCTAACTATGTCTACAAGCCAGAGAAAGGATCTATATGGACTGAAACAAGCACCTCGATCTTGGTATTATAGACTAGACAAATTCTTACAAGACAAAGGATTCAAGAAAGGTACTGTTGACATCAATATCTACATTAAGTCTGAAGGTGATAATTTACTAGTTGTTTTGGTTTATGTAGATGATATTATTTTTGGTTGTACTAATGAACCCTTTGTCCATTTGTTTTCTAACTCTATGAAAATAGAGTTTGAGATGTCCATGATAGGAGAAATATCATACTTTATTGGCTTACAATTAAATAGAATTCTGCAAGAATATTTATCTCTCAAGAAAAATATTTGAAATAGATGTTGAAAAAATTTCAGATGGAGGATTCCTCTCTTGTTAGTACACCTACGGTGGTTGGTTGCAAGCTTAGTAAAGATGATATTTCACTTGATGTTGATCAAAGGACATATCGCTCTATGATAGGCAGTCTTCTGTACATCACAACATCCCGTCCTGATATAATGCAAGCTGTTGGAATGGTAGGTCATTATCAGTGTGCTCCTAAACAAAGTCATTTGGTAGTTGTAATAAGGATATTCAAATACTGGAAGGGAACAATGAATTATGGTCTGTGGTATCCCAAAATCAGAATTTTTAGTTAACTGCTTATTCAGATGCAGAATGGGGAAATTGTGTGGATGAGAGAAAGAGCACCAGTGGAGGTGCATTCTTCCTAGGTGACTCGTCGGTAGCATGGATTAGTAAGAAACAAGGATCTATTTCCTTATCAACTACAAAGGCAGAGTACATTGTTGCTGCTACTTACTGCACTTAGATCTTATGGATGATTCAAACTCTTGTAGATTTGAAGGTAAATTATACTGATCCGATTACAATTCACTGTGATAACACTAGTGCCATTAGTGTCTCTAAGAATCATGTTCTTCATTCCAAGACTAAGCATATCCCAATAAAATACTATTTTATCAGAGAACACGTTACAAACAGATTTGTTCAGCTGAATTATATTCCTTCCACAGAACAAATTGTTGATATCTTTACTAAACCGTTAGCAGCGACCCCTTTTGTATATCTTCGTCAGAAGTTGGGGGTTATAACTCCTTTCGTCTAATCTATTCACCTAGTCAGGTGGAGTAATTATTGAATATATGTTGTATTTCTAAGCTGATCATAGTTGACAATGGGAGTATGTACTACAACAACTCAAGGGGAGCATGTTTCTTCTTTGACATTGATGTCAAAAGGGGGAGAAAGTGTGGTAATTTCAAGGATGCTATAGTGGTATAGTTGCATGTTTTTCAAGGGGTTGCCATCAATGCCAAAGGGGGAGATTGTTGGCATGTTTTCAGACAGAGGCAAAGTATGTGTGTTTTTCATTGATGGCGATGTCATTGATGGAAAAGATCAGCACGATCAGTAGAGCACTGATGGCATGGAAATTGCAAGATCAACTGAGAAGAGGACTAGTGATAGTAGTGTTTTTCATTAATGGTGATGTCATTGATGGCAAATATCAACACGATCAACAGAGCAATGATGACATGGAAATGGAAAGATCAACTGAGAAGAGGAATAGTGATCATTGGATCCTTCAAAATCCTCGATGGCCGTCAGATCCTCTCAAAGTGGAAGGATAGATAAAGCGGGGCTAATAGGTTGAAATGTTGATTAGCAGAAATATCGTCATTCGTCGGATTAAAACACGATTCCCGTCAGCCATCGGATCTTGTTAAATGGGAGGACAGGATAAGCTACAAAGAGCTACATCGTAGACTAGATCTGGACCATTAGATCATCCGAAAAGATCACAGTTGTTGATCATTCCAAAAGGATCGTGACCAAAGATCTGCTTCAAGATACATGTCCACCGTCGGATCCAGTGGAGTTGCAAGGAGGATAAGACCAGGAGTTAGTTAACACTCCAAAGTAGTGAAATGAAGTGAACCGTTGGATGCAGAGTACACATGGCAAGAGGTCATAATTTCGCTGACTGAAAGGTCAAAGGAAGGAGGCTCCTAACCTCTTGAACTTGCGATATGAGAAATCACGATACAATCTCAGTCGTTGGATTGAAGACAAATCTGGGTCGTCAGATCTAGGAGGTAGATCATGACAGACCACGTCAACAAGGACAGGTGGCAATTTACGACAACAAGGACACATTGCATGAGCATATAAGTACAAGTGTCAAATTGTTTCATCTTTTCAAGCCACTAGAAATCATAATTCTGAATGACACGTGGCATCCACTCAACTCTTGACATGTCATTGAGTGATGCAAGAATGACATCACTTAATGAGTTCTTGTTTTGAGAGTTTCAGCTTCAAAGTCCCGAAGGCTCAAGTACCAGGGTGGAGGAGAGTCATTCGATCACCGTGGATGGTGGACAATTGATCTGGCTCCATTTTGGAGTTTTGGATACTGGGAGTTGGAGGAGTCAAAGACACTCACGGAAAGAATGCCAAAATGCGAAATCGTGAAGCACCTTTTAGCATAGCCTGTGGTCATCGTCGGTGGTCACGTGAGGGGAAGGAGCCAGTCCAACTAAGCTCCTTTTCAGAGTTTCAGGGATCACAACTTGGAGTGTCGAGACCCTTTGACACAGGATTGCCGAAATGTGAAATGCAAAAGGCATTATGATTAGGCCCATGGTCACAACCAGTGGGCATATGGAGTAGGCGCGAGATCCATCGTTGGTAATCCAATGGTGCAGGTTAATCAGGAATATGATTGAAGGGTCATTGTTTATTTTCATGATTAATAAGTTCAGTTACGATTCAGTTAGAAAATTGAATCATGGTTCTTTATTGGTTGGTGATTCAGTTGCTGAGATGGTTTTTGTCTTTGCCCAAGGAGATTCGAGGAGTAACTGATGAGGCTGGTGTGTATAAAAGGAGAGATGCATCGACTGTGTAAGGTTGGTTGTTCTAACCGAAACAATGGGATGAACTATAAGAAGGGTAAAATGAAAGAATGCAAAGCATGAGATAAAACTCAAAGATGAGTAACAGTCGCCGAACAGACAGAAGTAAGAGCATAATAGAAGAATAGCATGAAGCAAGAGAAGAATAGTACGAAGCAGAGAAGAACTGTAGAAGAGTTTTTGAACCAGAGAAGAATTGCAAAACAGTGAAGAAGGGGTAAGAATTGAAATACCTGTATTGTTTGTTTGTCAATCATTTATTCATAATTAGGGAGGAAGGGTGGTGCTAGGGAGGACTGTGGCCCTCTGATATTCAAGTTGGTGGTTGAATATTGTAAGTTGTATCTTCCATCTAGTTTTGTCTAGAAAACCAGGGTGGCAGGGTGGTGCTTGGGAAAACACATATTTTTCTGTATGCAAGTTGGTGCTTGTATAAGTGGAAGTAGGTGCTTCCATCCAGTCAGTGTTGGAACACTCAAGCCGTTGGTGCTTCCTTCTAGTGGGTGCTAGAGAAACTAGAGAGTTGGTGCTCTCAACAAGTTGGAGCTTGTAAAACAGAGGTAGTAGCCTCACTTTGAGTTGGTGCTTAAACATAGATGATGTATAGAACTTAAAAGACTGCCTATCATTTCGAAGAAGAAGAGGTTTTCTCTCTTTATGGGTTTCCTCGTGAAAATCTGTCTATGTGTATATCTTATGTGTGATTGATGCTCATTATTTATGTTTTCCATATGATGTATAATATTGATGGTCACTTGATGAAATATTAAAAATGGTTTAATAGAATTAATATTGTTTAAGCACAGTAACAACTAATTCACCCCTCCTCTCAGTTTTCTTCGTAATTTCAACAAATTGTACACAAAATACTACAAATTGTACTATAACTAATACTTTTGGTCTTACTAAATTTGGATTTGTTATAAAGAATTTATGACATTTGTACCTGAAACACCTGTTTTATACTAGTTTCAGGACTAGCCACAAACCCTATTTTCCACGGTGTGTAAATCCAAAAGTACAACGACCCACAAGATGAAATTTGTATCACAGATACTTGGATATGTTTCCTCAATGTCTTCCCAATTTCACAGTTTGAATCATTCTATAAAACAATTTATTGCGAAAATGGTGAGATGACCTATAAATAACATACCTTAGAAAGCATCATCAAGAGAATTTATCCTCCTTTGAATTTCAGCCTTCTTTAATCCACCTTCCCTTTGAAATTAGTCTTAGATATATTTTGGTTACCTCAGTCACCTGTAGATATTCAATATTCTCAAGTGTAATTAAAATGAGAGAGCCTTGCCTCTTATTTATACTTTCATGTTGTTTCCTCAAGGGGTTACCTTTTAACCATCTTAACCCATTTTCCTTATTTTAGGGTTAACCCACTTCTAACCACTTGTTAGCTGAGAAAATTCTCCATTAACTTTATTATTTAAATAATTTATTTTGTATTCACTTTGACTTATAGTACACTCATCACTTCACTTTATTATTTACCTTCTAAAATCTCTTAAACCACTTTGACGACTTCGACCTTTTGGGGCTTCTAGATGACTCATGAGGGTTCTCTAACTTCACATGGCCATAACTCTCTAAATGTGAGGAGTTATGTGAAGTTCCACATACCAGTGGAAATGGAATGACATATACTATCCATATAGAATATTCTTACCTACAAATATATCAAAACACATACCATTATCCATCAAACAAACTTGGGTCCATTACCCAAACCTTTCTCCAACTTCACATGGCCATAACTCTCTAACCGTGAGGAGTTATGTGACATTCCACATACCACCGGAAATGGCATGGAATTTACTATCCATATGGAATAGTCTTACCTGCAAATATATCAAAACTCATACCATTATCCGTCAAGCAAACTTGGGTCCATTACCCAAACCATTGTGCTACCAGAATTCGCTATCAGACTTTCTTCAAGGGTTGACATCAATGACAACCAACCCAATTAATCAACAATTCTCTCATTTTATACCTAGTCATTTTTCTCATTGTCTCATTACTTTCATATTCCCCTTACCATTTTCCACACTTAGCCATTTTTCCTTATTCCTTTCAACGTTCACATTAATTTCTCTTTTCCTTTATTTTCCCATTTATTTTTATTTTCCTTTCCATTTTCATTATACTTTTTTTTTTCCATTTCTTTCCTTTTCCCTTTTTCCTTTCCCAAATTTCACGTAATTCGTTTATTTCCCATATATTTATTTTCATTTTTCATATTTTCCATATTTCACGTAATCCATTACATACTTTCTAGACTTAGTCTTATTTACTATGGCTTACCGTGGGTTGGGGGGTTGGTGATATTTCCTAAGAATGTGTTTTATCTCTTCTACCCTCAAAATGCACTTTGACTTCCACCACATTCATAATGCACACAACTCTTTTTACCACTCTTTACTATGTAACTTCTCCAACACTTAGCCAAATATATATGATTTATAGCGGGTTCATTGGTTGGTCAGGGTTGGTGATGTTTATTTTATGTTATATGCAAGTCTGTCTGACCGATTCTCAAGACTTGGAATATTTTAGAACTATTTACCTCTCCTCTCCATTTCACCTACACTTAGAATTTTCACACTCATTCCTTACTATGTATTACCTCGGGTCCACGGTGATTTCCTCACCTACCTCTCGATTCATGTAAACCCGTGAACTTGCCATATTATTTTAATAATATTTTTTCTATCCTAAGTTCTACGAGGAACATCTCCAAGTGACACATGGCACTTTATTAACCAATGAGATATATCCACATGGAAACTAATTAATGGAGACAGATGGCAACATACAAAAAGTGACACATTGCATGATTTTATTGGATGACATATGGAAGATTCTTATTGGAAGATTGTTGGCCTATCGAGTGATGACATGAGGAAATATTTGGTTGGGTGACTCATCATTTTTTACTGGGCATATTGGTTGTTGACTGGGTATGAAAAATTATTATTATATTCAACAATTTTCCAAGGGTCAAATCCTCCAAGCTCCATAGTCTCCTCTCTTATTTATTTCTTTTCAAGTGTATGTTACACTTAACATTATATACCACCAAGACTCTTTTATTCTCGTACATGTGGGATAAGAATAATAAAGAAAAGTAGAAATTCAAAAAGAAGGTCGAAATTAAATCAAGGGTCCACTTTTACCAATAAAACTTGATCAATGGTGGCTGAGTCACGATCTTGCAAAGGCTATATCTTGAGATGCCAACCTCTGTTTGCAGAAAACTTTATACTGTTGGAAATGTATTTTGACGTAGAAGATGGTGGTACAAGTTTCAAGTGTTGAAAGTTGATACATTTTTCTCAGAAATTAAAATATCAGTCAACTATATGTTTTAATGGGCCTGGGTGACAACTCAACTTCACAAGATCATATCTTGAGATTTGGGCGATGGATTTGGGAAAAAATTATATCATTGTAAATTTCAAACGATCAAGAGCACATCCGAGGTGTTTTACATGGTTAAAAAAATGGTTTTCGCTTCAACAAAATTAAATTACAGTCGTCCTATTTTAATGATAAATTAATTAAATTGTGAAAATAAAAGTTTAATTAAAACTTTTATTAAAAAAGGAGAGGGATCCATTTTCAATATATATATATATATATATATATATATATATATATATATTAATGATGTGAGTTCATTAATGAGGACTTAATGAGGAATTAATTAAAGGAAATGTTTCAAGAAGAAACTTGTACAAGAATTTCTAGAAGGGCAAGAAACAATTGAGACGGTTCATGTAACCGTCAATAAAGACAATAAAAGGACAACAAAAATCAAGTGAAGACATGAGAGACCATCATAGTAAGTTTATGTTGATCATATATTTCTTTCGTTATCAATTCCTTCATCCAATTACTTCACTTCTTTGACTAGAAAGGTTTAACCAAAGTATAATAACTTCTCTTTTCTTCTTTCCAGGTCTTGTTGTTCTACCATTGCCCACCATCCTCCTTCTACAAGATTAATTTTTGTTTATATTTTCTTTATGGTCTGTGGGAGTCCCAATCCCAGTCCTTAGGAAAAACACATTTCAAATTTCAAATAATATATAACAGACTATATATTTTTTAGAAATTTCAAGAGAGTTATTTTAGGATCAGTTTTGACTTTGCTTTGTAACTCTGAGTTTTGAGTATAAAGTATTTGAGATTGATCTATCATTATATTTATTTGAGCTTCCCATGTGTCCACTTTGTTAAAGTTCTCTTATGCATGCAGATCATTTTCTTTTTTTATTTTATGTAATAAAAACTCTTTAGTTTAACTATGATGGATGTGAGGAATTTTTTTCTATCTTCTTTAAATGTATGAAGTGTGCGGTTCCTGGTCATTTCTCAGGAACTTTCTTTAAAAACAAAACAAAACATTTTTCTTGCAATCTTTATATTTCTTTCATTACCACAACATACTTTTGCAAAGTCCCATATTTTGAAGACCTATAATTCCAAGAAAATATTAAAGTAAAGAGGAGTACCACCTCTATAAAAATGTAGGGGTATTTACATCCCCACACTAGTACATTTGGGTCAAATTATAACGACATGTTTGATGCAATCGCCACTTTATATTGTCGGGAGAATGGAAAACAACAGACCCCCTCAAACGTCATTTCATGTGACGTCTCTTTTCTGATGCCATAGGTATCATCTCTATTGCAACGTTTAATGTAGACACATGTCATTGCATATTTTACTACCCAAACCCCATATAGCCATCGCTATAGAGATGTCAGAGACATCGGAATCATGACGTCCCATTTCATTAGTCTCCACAACGTGGATTCCATGTGACCGACGTTAGGGATGTTGGAATATTGACAGCTAGCAACGTCGATGGAGAGATGATCAGCTATATATCAACGACAAGGACACCATGTGACTTTTGTTAGATATTTTGGAAGATCGATGGATAGAAACATCGGTGGAGTTACGATAAGCTATATACCAATGAAAATGACACCAAGTGATCAACAAAATCAGACGTCAGAAGACGGATGACTGGCAATGTCAGTGCAGAGATAGTTGGCTATATACCAATGAAAAGAATGCCATGTGAATGGCGTTAGGGACATCGGAACCTGATGGATGGAAACATCGGTGGAAGGATAGTCAACTATGTACCAACAAAAAGGATTCCATGTTACCGACGATAGGGACGTCGGAAGACTGACGACCTATAGGTGTTTAAAAAAATAAATAAATGAGCTCTAATATGGCAGGGAAAAGTTAAATCTAGCGAAATATGTAAATTTATCGGGCTTGCAATGCCATTGATCATGATCCGTCGAGATCAACGACCGGGAAAAATTGCGGAGGTTTAAGTTGCATGAAGTATAATACCAAAAAGTGGTCCCGGAAGTCAAACCATGGTTTTCTCCTAAGGGTACGTGGCATCATCAGGCACCTTGCGGAACAAAAAATGGATTTCCTTGAAACCATTTTCTCACACCCCCGCAAATTTTGAAAAGTATAAATTTCGTAGGTCGATTTATTTCATTTCGTTTATTACTTTTCAAATACTGGAACTGTTAGGACCCTGTCGTGACCACCGTTTTCCACTTGCAGCTCAAGTGTACACCATCTGCACACCATTTATTCTCATTTCCAGTTACAGGGAAGAAGGTATGATCCACACCAGATCATATCCAAAGAGATGATAGATTATGACATTCCTTCTGATTTGCAATGGAAGGAAATGGTCTGACTGGGTAAGACAAAATGCAGTTTTCCAGGGCCTAGTAGATAATAATCATACTGAATATCTTATCAACAGGGGTTCCTAGACCTATAAGCCCTTCCTTCCAACTATTATCTAATATAAAGGCATATAACTTTGATCTATCTTTACACCAAAAATCTTGAGTAATATGACAGAACCAAAGGATGTGTAGTTTGGTCTCCTTAACAGAACAAAAAGGACAATTACCATCCTCTAAGTTATACTTTTTGAGTCTTGCACAAGAGGTTAACCCTCCTTCTAGGATGCCCCATATAAACACCTTTAGCTTGTTGTGATAAGAGACTATTTTAAGCTCTGTGAAGAGAGATCATCACTCTCTCCAGTCAAGAGAGATAGGCCATCTTGCACATTCAGTTAGATAAATAAACCGGAGAATAAAAATTCCTTCTCAAGGCCTAGCACAATGCATACCATATAGTAATTCATGTAAGATTGTTGTTGGTATCTTATTCTTTGATGACCCCCACATATATATTTATAGAAGTTTATTGAGAATACCACTATGCTTAGGCAATTCTGTTTAAATGGTTACTTGCAAGAAGGAGGATATTCTCTTATATCATCTTTGGGAAGGTTTGCAAGTAGGAAGCAAGGCTACAGATCCATGAATATAGAACATCTCTACACATTTGACCACCATATTTGGGTAATTAATTTTAGGTGTCTAAATAGAAAGTGGATCTAGAATCCCTAGGTGTAATTGTAAGGGATTCAGTGAAAATCTTGGCTTGTCCTTGTAAAATGATGAATATGTTGGGATCTTAGTCATTAGATGAGAAAGTGATATGTGTTAGGTTAAACTTATCCTAACACTATGATGATCCATTGCAATAGATTCTATCAATGAGTGAAGTGTATTGGAGATCCTAGGTCTGGATCTAGCTAGAGTTCATTCCAATCAAGGTGTTTGAGAGTTAAGGAGAGGGACATTGTAAAAAACATGTGGAAATATTTGAGGAGAGACATACAACACATATAATCTTTACTATCATGATGGAAATATTTGAGGAGAGACATACAACACATATAATTTTTACTATCATGATGGATATATTTGAGGAGAGACATACAATAGATGTAGAAATATTTCAGAAGAGACATATAATCTTTACTATCATGATTATATTAAAATCATTATTTGTCCCTATATAATCCATCAATGCATAAATACTTAAATACTTAATGAAATATTACAATATAAAGACTGGTCTGCAGAAGCCATAAATGCATAATCTTCAAACCTACGCATACATTGCACCAACCCATCACTCAAGAGGAACGCACTATATGATAGTGAACATCAAGGAAAAAATTTACATACAATTGCCACATATTATACAATTACCACATATCAAACCATAGTTAAGCATTTCATGCTACTCTTGAAATGAAAATTTAAAATTCCTAATTTGTTCTTATATCATCATATTATATTTAGTTTTTAGAGGAAGTTCATCCACAAAAGCATGATTCTTACTTACATGCCATATCCATACCTTTACTAAAAAAATATACAACAATTGCCTAAAATATTCTCTCGGCGATCACATATTCAACCATAATTACCCATAATTACCAAATTATTGGATCTTTCAAGTACAATGGTTACGAAACCGAAGGAGCCATAATCAAACTATCATTTCCATTTCCAAATCTACTTGGCAGGGACTAAGCCGCCATGCAACACTTGTTATATATGCAATGAAATAATATATGAACCATATGAGAGAGATATGAAAAATGAACAAAGTTGAGCTTGAACAAGCTAAGATAAATAGTGAACAAGGAACTATAAAACATTTTTGAGCCATAGGTTGTAAGGATATTTTTGTAGTGAGCTCCAAGCTATGATATTTTCTATGTGATCCAAAGCATTGTATGTTGATGTAGTTAATATTATTGACCTAAACCCACTCTTGTACCTTATGTAGCCATACTATACATGCCACAGTTTAAAAAATAGTTGTCTTTTTGCACACTCATTTGTTAGTTATTTTACTATGATGATTGGTACACAATTACTTTAAGTTTGCTTGAAATTATCTGTGTTGACATATGAAAATTTTGTTAACCTATTTTCAATGACTTTGTTAACATTCTTGGGTGTCATTCATTATCAACTAGTACATGTGTGATGCAATATGCAATTTTTGTAGGAAGAACTTGTTATGTTGTACTTAGTTGAATAGGTTTTGTAACCTAAAAATACATTAAGGATGGTTGGGAGTATTTATATGTGTTGGAAGATTGGTTGTTGTCATTGATGTCAACCCTAGTCATGGGTTTTGGACCACAAGATTGATAAAGATATTTGGACATGAAGGAAAATGCACATGCATATACAACACCCATGAATGGATAGTATACATCATGTTGTTTCCAGTGGTATGTGGCATGTCACATGGATCCTCATGGTTCAGGAGAAATGAATTTTTGAAGATGACAAAGTGAATTGAAGAAGGAAGTACATGTAGGCCCTGAAGATAATTAAAGAAAAGAATTAAAAAATAAGAAAGTGTCAGGTTGGCCCTAATGTTAAAATGAAGTGACATAAATGGTATAAATAAACATCATCATACATTCATTTTGATACAAGTTGAAATTCAGTGGAAATAAGAAGTAAAGAAGGTCGGATTTCAAGGGAGGATGAAGTCTTTTGGTGATGTGTTCTAAGGTATGTTATTTTCAGGTCATCTTACCATTTTTGATATAACGTTTTTCTAGAATGATTCATATGGTGAAATCACTATGGTATTTAGAAGACATATCAAGGTACCTCTGGTAAAAATTCCAGCTCTTGATTCGCTATAATTATGGAGATACACTCTATGCAAGATAGGGTTTGTGACCAGTCCTGAAGCAAGTCAATAAACATGTGTTCCGGATAAAACAATCATAACTTATTCATCGAGAATCCAAATGACGTGGGACAAATTTCATTGGAAATATTACGGACTGTAATTTCTTGTGTATGAGTTGTAGATTTGGATGTTAAATATTGCGCATGAGGCATTATGTACAAGTTCGGTCTCCTGAATAGACCAGAATTGAATAAATTCTACCATTCTTTCTATAACTTCTTTTTGGGGATGATTCAAGGAGTGAAACTTAGAGGAGTTTCATAGAATACATTGAGTAATATTATATACAGGATCAGAGTACTCCAAGAATTGAATAATTGCAGAAATTTAAGAAGTCTCAGGAAGCCTTATCAGGTTCTATGTGATGATTGGTTGATGGTGAAGATTTAATGTAAAGTTTTCTTATCTTTCATATATTCTTGGGTGGAAGGAAGGGGAAAGGATGGAGAGTTAAACTCTCTGTTGATATTGGAGGATTGTATCTTACTCTTGGAGTTTTATCCCTCCCTTTACATTTGGAAGATGTAGCTACCTTTGGAAGTCATTACTTCCCTTGAACAATAACTATTGATTATTTCTCATATATTGTGCATGGTGTATTGGTGTAACTCTTATACTATTGTTCATTTCTCATTGGATATATTTGAATGGTTTAAATATAAGTTGAAAAAGGTTTTAAATTGTGCTTGATACTGATTCACCCCCCTCTCAGTATCAACAATTGGTATCAGAGCGGGTTACCTTCAATACAATTTAACCACTGGAAGGAAGATCCTAAGAAGAAATGGAAGGCAAAATTCCAAATTGGATTCCACCATTTGATGAAATCAATTTTGAATACTAGAGTAATAGAATGGAAACTTACTTGAAAGATCTCAGGGAAGATATTTGGTTCTTAGTTTCTTCAGGATACAATGCTTTGAAGAAACCAAAGAGTGCAGCTCAGAAGGAAGCAAAAAGGAACAACAAATTGACAATAGATACCATCCTGGATGGATTGACAGATTCAGTGAGATCCAAGGTGGGATCATGTGCATCATCAAAAGAGATTTGGGACAAGCTACAAGACCTTTATGTAAGGGAAGATGTAGAAGAAGAAGAAGAAGAAGAAGAAGTTGAATCAAATTACAACTTCTCAAATTTCAAAGAAGAAAATAGAGGTCAGTTCTTTTGCTTTAATTGTGAAGGAGTAGGTCATGTTGAATTTGAATGTCCTCAT
>JASDQU010284458.1:6857-19540 GCA_032191745.1 Picea mariana
TGTATATTTTTATATATTAGTTACCTTTCTATTCTATATTCTATTTCCACTTAGAAACAAATTAGTGCAGTTTGATTAATCATACAAAAATAATATTAATTTAAAATATTGTTTTTTATTATTTGTTTTTAAATATATATTTATTATTATTATTGTTTTTTCATTGAAATTAAATTTTTATGTTACAGTTTCCTAAAATTAACAAATTTATTAATTATAATGAAAGTATGTACATAAAGATAGGTTTGGCCCAAAACCTATTATTTCTTTAAAAGTGGTAGTTTTAAACTGAGTTTTGTTTTTCATGCAAAAGAATAGCCTGAATCCAGCCAAATTTTCAAGGATAGTTTGAGTTTAGTATGGATCAAAGTTCCATCCATTTCAAAACCCTACCTCAAAGGTTTTGCCCCATTTTAAACCAACCCAAATGCTAAAAAAATCAATCAAAGTTTTGGATTGGTACGCCAAAAAACTTGCCTAAAAAATAACTCTGAAAAGAAGATTGCTCGGAGTTAACCCACGACTTGTGATTGACTGACTCTTCTGACCTGTTCAAATCCAATCCTCTCGTGACCTTTGCATATGCCATCTAAGAAGATCCGATATTTTGTTTCAGATCAAATCATCTCAGATCAGATTTTGCTACCCACTCCAATGTGTATAAATAAACCCACTTACATCGCATTTAGTGAACATCTATAAGTATCAAGAACGTGCCAACATCCTATGTGTTGTATCAGAAATCCGATCTGCCATGTTTTGTGCAGTGAAATCTTGATTTCAGAGACCCATTGACACAGAGACTGAAGCACCAACCCCTCACACAGAGACTGGAGTACATTATAAATAGTAGCACATACAAGGAAATCGTCGCTACAGTACTGTGGTTACTTATACTGCATGCAAGGCATGTTGCCTCCCTCGTTACTTACGCTCAATGCAAGGGATGTTGCCTCCCTCTATCATGCATTCTTGGTGTTTTTCCATACTACGATACGATTCAGTTAGTCAACAAATGGGGTAGTAGACACATGCTAACATCTTTCCAGCTTTTTTCATAAGATGCTTGTCAATGCAGTTCCCAAGAAATATTTTTACACTCTTTTCCATATCACTGTCCCACAACCTGTTGATGAAAAATTGACGGTGAAATCCCATTATGCATCGTTGCAGTTCTAGAATTTCATCATGGACTTGATTAGCGAATTAAAGTTCTATGCCTTTTTGTAGGCGGACCCTAGTAGCATAAATGTTTCGACTCTTGTTCTGTGTTTCACGACTTTTTAGCCGTTATATCTTTAAACAGAAAATTCGTTCCTGGCTGAATCTTCGATTTTCCCTCCTTTCCCGACAAACCTCCAGTGAACATTTCAACTTTAAGGCGCATTTATCTTCTTTTCTGAGTTTTATTTGTGTAATTATTCACAGTCTTGGCCATATGCACTTGAAGAAAACTTAAATATTATGTATCCCCGTTCATTTGGGATATTTAACGAATATTTTACATTTTTCTTCACAATATCTCTGATCGGCATTAAAATTAAAATATCCTGGACCTACCATCCATTTTTCTTCGCAATATCTCTGAAGGTTTGTAGGTCTACACCTTCCACATTTCTTCTTTTGGACAGGGACTTTCATTTTTTTCTTCTCAATATTAAATATCCGTACCTCTGTCTTGTTTCATGGATTTGCAATTTTATTTTTTCATGGTAAGTTCACTGAACAAAACTGCATTCTTGTCCGCCTGATGGCCTATGAGAAAAGTGAAGATTATCTTTCTAAAATTGTATTGATAGGCGACTACGCCGTAGGAAAATCGATTTTTTTTCACAATACACCAAAAATGAGTTCTCTAGAAATTCCAAAGCAGCAATAGGCATGGAATTGCAGACAAAAACCATGGAAATCGAATCGACAACAAGGAAATTAAACCATGGATTTGTGACACTGCTAATCACGAATGGTTCAGAGCTGTAACGACTGCATATAATAAGGGTTCTGTAAGAGCTTTGTTGGTCTACAATATATATTAGGATATCCCACATGGAACATTTCAATTCCAAATATTGCATTATACAAAGTGTTATCGTTATGTTAGGCTTTCAAGTCATAGGCAAAGAGTGTAGAGTACATCTATTTATATTCATTGTTGTCTTTATGTGTATTAATATTTACATATTAGTGCAAGTCTTTGTGGGTTCACATGATTTATTCTCAATTGCATTGACAGTACTCTAATAAGATTATATTATAAATAATGGAGAAGGAACCTAAATGAAATGATGGATCATCAGTTGCCACCAACACATGGTGACTAGGACTAACAATACCCATACCCATGGTTGGTATGTACATCACTTTATGACTAACACATGGTGACTAGAATTAACAATGCCCATGGTTGGTATGTACATCACTTTATGACTAACAATATGGTGACTAGGACTAACAATACCCATACCCATGGTTGGTATGTACATCACTTTATGACTAACACATGGTGACTAGGATTAACAATGCCCATGGTTGGTATGTACATCACTTTATGACTAACACATGGTGACTAGGATTAACAATGCCCATGGTTGGTATGTACATCACTTCAACAAAGTATTGTTGGTTGGTATGTACATCACTTCAAAAAAGTATTGTTGGAAAGTAAGGAATACCCATACCCATGGTTGGTA
Source organism: Picea mariana (assembly GCA_032191745.1). NCBI lineage: Eukaryota > Viridiplantae > Streptophyta > Pinopsida > Pinales > Pinaceae > Picea > Picea mariana. The sequence goes on from JASDQU010284458.1 coordinate 9,548, forward strand.
TGTACATCACTTTATGACTAACACATGGTGACTAGGATTAACAATGCCCATGGTTGGTATGTACATCACTTCAAAAAAGTATTGTTGGTTGGTATGTACATCACTTCAAAAAAGTATTGTTGGAAAGTAAGGATCATCAGTTGTGTCAACACATGGTGACTAGGACTAACAATACCCATGGTTGGTGTGACATCCATTAAGGCTTCCCTCAAGTTAGTATGTACATCACTTCAAAAGTATTGTTGGAAAGTAAGGATCATCTGCCAACACGTGGTGACTAGGACTAAGTTGTGCCAACACGTGGTGACTAGGACTAACAATACCTATGGTTGGTGTGACATCCATCAAGGCTTCCCTCAAGTTAGCATGTACATCACTTCAAAAGTATTGTTGGAAAGAAAGTTGGACATTGAATTAGGAGGAATGTTTATTTTTAATTAATTCAAATTTGTTTGTAAATGACTTGGTGTTTGGTGTATAATGTAGTGATTATGTAATTTTGTATAACTAAATACTATGTAGCATGTACATCACTTCAAAAGTATTGTTGGAAAGTAAGTTGGTTGGTGTGACATCCATCAAGGCTTCCCTCAAGTTAGTATGTACATCACTTCAAAAGTATTGTTGGAAAGTAAGGATCATCAGCTATGCCAACACATGGTGACTAGGACTAAGTTGTGCCAACACATGGTGACTAGGACTAACAATACCCATGGTTGGTGTGACATCCATCAAGGCTTCCCTCAAGTTAGCATGTACATCACTTCAAAAGTATTGTTGGAAAGAAAGTTAGACATTGAATTAGGAGGAATGTTTATTTTTAATTAATTCAAATTTGTTTGTAAATGACTTAGTATTTGGTGTATAATGTAGTGATTATGTAATTTTGTATAACTAAATACTATGTAGCATGTACATCACTTCAAAAGTATTGTTGGAAAGTAAGTTGGACATTGAATTAGAAGGAATGTTTATTTTTAATTAATTCAAATTTGTTTGTAAACGAGTTGGTGTTTGGTGTATAATGTAGTGATTATGTAATTTTATATAACTAAATATTATGTAATAAAGTGAAGTTATAAGTTTCTTCTTAAAAAAAAAATATTGTTCATCTTAATTAAAATTAAAAATACTTCAAAAGTATTGTTGGAATGTAAGTTGGACATGGAATTAGGAGGAATGTTTATTTTTAATTAATTCAAATTTGTTTGTAAATGAATTGGTGTTTGATCTATAATGTAGTGATTATGTAATTTTGTATAACTAAATATTATGTAATAACGTGAAGTTACAAGTTTCTTGTTAAAAATATTTTATTGTTCACTTTAATTAAAATTAAAAATAGTATAAATCCATCTTAATTATGTATCAATCATGTACTCATAAAGATCAAGTTTATAGAGGTCCAAACCTCTCCACTTAGTCTTTCATGATATTTATGTCAGCTCTTAGTGTTCAATACCATCAATTTCATTTAGGTGGACAATTGATATTTATATTTATGGTATTTAACCAAATGTTACCATCGAATATATTGGTAGTTGAGAGATGAATGAAAAAGAGGGAGAGAGAAACATGAAAGGTAATAGTATCATTAACAATACGCTTTATATTTAAAAACTTTATTTATTCCAAGTTTTTAATTATGTGCTTATTAATTTATAATTTTTTTTCTTAATCATTTACCTATCATATTTTATTTTATTTTGTTTTTAAGAGTTTTTTATCTTTTATTAAAATGAGAATATCCCCAAATTACTTTGTCATTCCATCAAATAATTTTTCTAAGTTTTGAATTGTGTGCCTATTAATTTATAAAAAAAAATTATTAAAATGAGAATATCCCCAAATTACTTTGCCATTCCATCAAATAATTTTTCCAAGTTTTTAATTGTGTGCCTATTAATTTATAATTTTTTCCCTTAATCATTTATCTATCATATTTTATTTTGTTTTGTTTTTAAGAGTTTTTTATCCTTTATTAAAATGAGAATATCCCCAAATTACTTTGTCATTCCATTAAATAATTTAAAAAAAAAAAATCAAATAATAGTAAAAATATCAAAACTATAATAAAAATATAACAATGTTTAGTTCAAATTTAGATAGAGACAATATGTAATATGCTAAAGAAAATATATTTTCAAAATACTTAATTGTTTATTAATTATTGATTTTAAAGGAATGCAAGTTTTCAAATAAACACAATAAATATATATATATATATATATAGGTGAGGTAGGAATATAATTTTTAAAGAAGCACAACATTTCTTAATATATATATATAAAGATGAAAAGTAATATTAAAACAATATTAAAAAATATATATATTATATTATGTTTTCTCTCATATATACACGCCACCCCACCCACGCATCCACCCTTATCTCTCTCTATCTATATATAAACAAATGTTAAATATTATTCTCAAAACATATAAAGCTGCTGCATAACGCATGTTTTGAATGGATATACGAGTCTTTGAAACAGGTAAGCGAACTTCACCCTTTTCCTCTTTCCTGGTAATTGTCATATGGAACTCTTAAAACTTGAATATGTCCACGTGGAATTTTAAAAGATAAACACATACATAAAATCCACATCATTATCAAAGCAATATAACCAATTTTACGTATGTTAAGTCAATGGCAAAGAAGCCTTGGATCCACTTTATTGTATTTTTTTGGGATGCTAAGCAAAACTTATCCAAATTCAGTTATCCATGGTTATTAGTGAGGATTGTTATTATGGAATGTTATTTGTAAAGGTTAATTGATATATCAATGTTATTTAATAAGGAAAATTGTTTCATAAAAAATAATATTAGGTAGTTTAAAGGGGTTATATTTTCACTTTTTTCAAATACATATAAGCCTTGGGTCTTTAAATTGTTTTTAAGACTAGCTTATAAATAGTTTTTAGTCTTACTTTAAGAAAAAAAGGAAGTTTAAGCTCAAATACTATTTGCAAGAAAGTTATTATTACTTATGCTCATTATATATATATATATATATAAATTAGCTAAATATATTATAAAAAATGGTTGCAACAAAGTTGACAACATTGGTTATACATATTTCTAATATCAATATTTGTAGTGTCAAATTGTGGCCTCAAAAGGCGCTACAGGAAGTTCTAGACCTCGATAACAAAATTCACTAAAGTAGCACCACAACTATTTTATTTTTCTCCATTTATGCTTGCCTATTTTATTGTGCTACTCCTGTCACTTCTTTAAAACATCAATTTCCAATGCCATCAAATAACTTCAAACGTCAATTAATTGACAACAAGATTGCTAGGAGTTCAACTCAAAACTATGATTAGATGCTTGACAAAGGCGCTTCTTAAGTATTCCTTAGGGTTTTGTATTTTGGTGCCGGATGGGTCAGGAAAAGACAGATCTTCTACAAGATAATGGAGTAAAACGAATATGAAAGGACAAACCCTATGATCATACCTGAAGGGGATAATATCAAGAGAATACAAACATGTTTTCAAACCAAGCAGACAAGAAGGAACAATTTGGATTTGCTAGCAGAAGCAACTAGATCAGTTTTTCAGAGTTTGCAGTTTGAGAATTTCACCTTCAATGAAAATCCTAAATGTTAACTGAAAGATAAATGATAATGGAAGAACCTTTTTGTTTTCTTGTATTTAACTTACCATTACTATTTTTGTTATTATTAGTAGTAACCTCAGAAAGGAAAGGCGTTAAAAATATTCAAAACTAGTTTTTGTATGTCGCTAAAGGAAGTTCTCGCAAATCTCGACACATAAAACAAGGGATTTTCTGGACATGATTGTTTTTGGAGTCAATTTCAAACTCATAATCTAACCATATGGAGAGGTATTTTGAAAAAATGAAAGTGGTTTTACTCAAGAATGAAATCATATCAAAAAACCTCCCTCTGTTTTTACACAAGTGTCATGGTTTGGGAGATACAAGAAAATCTTTACAACTCATTTTTCAGATTTGAAAATACAAGAATTTCCATGTTTTAGTCATCTTCTTTGGTAACATATTACGAGGATATAGAGAGGAATTATTGAAAATGGAAAGGGAATTTTTTCAATAACAGGTTCATCTACAAAAACCTCTTTCAGTTCTTACACAAGTGTCATGGTTTTAGAGATACAAACATGTATTTTCAGCTCATTTTTTAAATTTTAAAATTCTGGAATTTCTTGTTTTTACTCATTATCTTGGGGCACAAATTCCACAAAGTTGGAGAGGTATTTTTGGAAAATTAAAGAGTGTTTTTTTAATAATAAGCTCATATAAAAAAACCTCTCTTAGTTTTCACAAAGCTATCACAATTTGGAAAATATGCAATGATCTTTGAGACCTATGTTTCCAGATTTTGCCAATATTTTATTACTGCAGAATTCTAGATTTCTTTTTAAATTCGTGAAGATAACTATCTCAATTGATCAGATCAGCTCAAAATATCATTTGGAGATTGGGGATTAGATATTTATCCCTCATATCATGCAATCAAATCGTATCTTTGCACATTTGTAGTGGGTCAAAAACTAACTCCTTGAAAGTAGGAAGCTATGTGATCTTGCATATTTCTTATCCCAAAAGTGTTGTAATTTGTTTCTATCTCTAGCTAAGGGTGGATTTTTACCCCCTTAACTTTTGGATCTCAAATGTACTATGTAATTTCTATATACTATGGTGAAAAACACAAGAAAAGGGAGAGGATTCAGTCCGAGGGACCGAGGGAGAGTTGGGGATGTAAACTTGATATATTATTTTAAAATATTTTTGTTCACCTGATATCAGCTGCAAATAAATACAGTGGTCAGTTTTTTCTCTAATTATTTGTAAATCATCATTTCTTATTCATTTTTTCGAATAAGTTATGATGTTATCGAGTATACATATGTACTTTCTGTGCTAAGAAGATTGTTGTGTAGGGTATGTTGTAGCTTTTTCCACATAGCTATTTGAGTCTTCAATTCATGGTTAGAAATGTTTTTTGAATGTTGAATTATTCCTCTACTATTAGACATATTGAAGAGGATGATGTTTTTTTATTATCTTACAATTTTGTTTCTCATATTTCTTCATCACATCCCACTATCTCATTTTTTTGATCTAGGTTTTATCAATCTGATCTGTTGCACATAGAAAATTGGCACAAAGAGCCTAATCGTAAGCCTCTATATTTGATCCTACCACTCTCAAACATTTTAAATATAAACCCTTATTGAGCATTTTGAAACAAGGTGTGCTAGGATTGACTCTTTAGCAGTCAAGATTCAACTTCTAGCATGAACATCTTTTGGCATCATTGCCGAGGAACGGAAAGAACAAAGTAATCTTCCCTGGGAGAACGACATCGATCAAATTGTCTTCTTGGTGGTGAGAAAGCAGTGAACTTATATTAGAGTGCATATCATTCACCTGGTGACTCCACAATCTAAGACTCCACTGGAGGAAGAATCCTATTGACAAAAAAATGAAAGCACAGAGGGAAAAAATGAGGTATCTGCTCATTAGCTTTCTCCATGAACTTTGTTATTCTTTATCAACTCATTCTTGTATTTCCCTTTGCATGTAAATAAGATCATCCTATGCTTTGTTTATTCAGATGATTGTAATCCTACAAATGCATATTCTCCCCTAGGTAATGAATTTTGATCCTCTTCATGCACTATTGACCTTGATTTAATCCCATCATGTGAATCTATTGAAAAAGATGAGGTTTATGTTTCAATTTCTCCTGAAATTGACTCATATTGTAAACGTGTGGATTACAAAGTTGATACGCCTTCTAAGGTCCCCATTGAACCTTGCAATGAGCCAATTGACATTTGTGTTCTGCCTTCTGAAGTTCAATTAAATATCAAAGAATTTTTTAAACCTCTCAATCTATCTCCTATCATAAATCCTTACCCTCCTATGTTCTTTGATTACCTTCCTATGTTTAAAGGAGACGATCATATTGTAGCCGATAAACACATGGAACCTTTTGAGAATTTTGTTGATAATTTTGAAATCATGCATGAGGATGTTATCTTAAGGTTATTTTCCAAATCTTTGGTCGGGGATGTTGCTTTATGGTTTAGAAATATGAAGGCTTGTTCTATTTTTTTTGTGGACTAATTTTCATCGTATATTCCTAAGATATTCGGGTGAAAACAAATATGTTGATCATTATTTGATCAAACTTAATAATATGAGAAGAGGGAAGGAATAATCCCTTGCTACATTAAACAGGAGGTTCCATAATTTTTATTGCATTATGCCTTTGGATATCTAGCCTTCTGAAATTTCTTCCATGGTATATTATATGCTAGCTCAACATCCTGATTTGTTCCTTTATCTTAGAGAGAGGAAATTCTCATCCCTTGAACAAATGTTTAATAATGTTGAGAAGATCGAGGATAATTTCTGAGCCCGTGGGAGGTTGCCAAAGCAGTTTTGGGATGAAAGTTTTGAACAAAGTAAAGCTTATGAGCAACATGAATCATATTTGGATGAAACTGGAAGAAGGATATGGACAAGAGGATGTTTATGAACAAAAGTCAGATTAGGGACAACTTTATGCATCATTTTAAAATTTCAATTCTTTTTTAGGTCTTGAAATTGATTTTTCTACTAATGAGAATGCAGATTTATATGATCATAACTTATACTAGCAAGGTGAATTTACAAATACAATTAACTATTTTTCTAGTTATGAGACAAGAGTTGATTGTGTTTATGAGGATGATTATGGGGGTCATTTTCAAAGGATAATTTTCTTTGTGAAAGGTTTTCATCTCATCATAGTAGGAACCCTTTTAATCCTACTATTGAAGTGTCACATGATTATTTTGTTAAGGAAACAAATGCTTCTCTAAAGCGCCTAACTGTTCATACAGGAAATCAACAGTCTTTGTTTGTTTATGATGATTTCCAAGATTATATGTTTTCAAGTTTTTATAAGGTATTTTTACTGCATGATCAAAGAAATTTTGTTGCTCATGATCGTCATGGGAAAGGGTTTTTGTTGTTGAAGGATCAAGGAGGTCACCTTTTTCTCAGCAAAAGATAATTCATGCAGTGAAATTCATCTCATCCGGATCAGCAGGTTTGTTATCTTGGTTTTGAAGACCTAGTAGCACTAATGTTGGAGTCTTATTTTTTTAATTCTTTGAATATTTCCAATTTCATCATATCACTGGCATTTGAAGGTGACTATGGTTTTCCAAAAAATTTATGGTTGTTGTTATATCTATGTTGTTATCCATTAATCAGGTGTACACATGTGATTCTATCAGTTGTGAAGTTACTTTCATGGCTGCTATGGAAATTTTATTTTACTTGAGAAAATTGGAGAGTTGGTTAGAGTAGAGTAATGTAGGATGAATAAGCTCTCTTTCTGAGCATTTGGATTGTTTCAGTTTTTACAGTATGGTAAGACTACAGTATGCAACAATATATTTTGTTTTCAGCAATGTGTTTTTAGAATTTGAATAAGTTGCAGAGGTTTGGAAGGTGGAGAATGACACCATAGCCTAATGAGTAAGGCACAAGTCTACAAGTTCTTGGCATCTCACAAGGAGCATGTCATCCCCCGTAGAGCCCATGTTAGTATCAATATTTGCAATGCCAAACTATGGCCTCAAAAGGCAGAGAAGGAAGTTCCATACCCCGATAAAAAAATTCACTAAAGTAGCACTACAACTATTATATTATTCTCCATATGCTTGCCTATTTTATTTTTCTACTCATGCCACTTCCTTAAAACATCGATTTCCAATTCCATCAAATAACTTCAAACACCAAGTAATTGACAACTAGATTGCCAGGATTTCATCCCAAAACTATGACCAGATGCTTGGCAGAGGTGCTTCTTAGTTATTTCTTAGGGTTTTGTATTTTGGTGCCAAATAGATCAGGAAAAGACCAAGCTTCTCCAAGAAAACTGAGTAAAAAGAATAAGAAAGGCCAAACCCTATGATCACATATGAAGGGGATAATATCAATAGAGTAAAAACCCGTTCTTAAACCAAGAAGACAATAAGGAACAGTTTGGATTTTATATAAGAAGCAACTACATTAGTTTTTAAAGAAGAGTTTGCAATTTGAGAATTTTACCTTCAATGAAAATCCTAAATTTTGACTGAAAAATGACTGATAATGGAAGAAACTTTTTGTTTCCTTTTATTTAAGTTACCATTCATCTATTTTTTATCATTATTTCTAACCTGGGCAAGGAAAGGCATTATAAATTTTCAAAACTAGTTTTCGTAGCTCTCCACACAGAAAACAAGGGATTTTCTAGAAATGAAGGTTTTTGCAGTCAATTTCAAACTCAGACTCTAACCATATGGAGAGGTATTTTGAAACAATGAAAGAGGTTTTTATCAACAATGAATTCTTATCAAAAAATCTCACTCTGTTTTTACATAGGTGTCATGGTTTGGGAGATACAGGCGGATCTTTACAACTCATTTTTCATATTTGAAAATACAAGAATTTTCTTGTTTTAGTCATCTTCATATTATTGAAAATGAAATTATTGAAAACGGAAAGAGTATTTTTTAAATAACATGTTTATATACAAAAACCTCTTTCAGTTCTTACACAAGTGTCATGGTTTGAGATATATAAACAGATATTTTCAGCTCATTTTTCAGATTTTAAAATTTTGGAATTTCCTGTTTTTAGTCATTATCCTGGGGCATAGATTCCACAAAGTTGGAGAGGTATTTTGGTAAAATTAAAGATGATTTTTACAATAATAATATCATATAGAAAAAAATATCTTTGTTTTCACATAGCTATCATGATTTGGAAAATATGCAATGATCTTTTAGACCTATGTTTCCAGATTTTGCCAATATTTTGTTGTTGCAGAATTCTAGATTGTTTTTTTAAATTCATGAAGATAGCTATCCCAATTGATCAGATCAGCTCAAAATATGATTTTGAGGCTGGGGATCAGATATTTCTCTCTCGTATCATGCAATCAAATCATATCTTTGCACATTTCTAGTGGGTCAAAAGCCAACTCCTAGAAAGTAGGAACCTACTTGATTTTGCAGATTTCTTATCCCAAAAGTGTTGTAATTTGTTTCTATATTTAGCTAACGGTGGATTTTGACCCCCTTAAATTTTGGTTTTCAAATGTACTATTTAATTGCTATATATTATGGTGAAAAACACAAGGAAAGGGAGAGGATTCAATCCAAGGGACTAGGGAAAGCTCGGGATGGAAACTTGATATATTATTTTAAATTTATTTTAGTTCACCTGACCTCTATGTAGAGATATTAGCTGCAAATAAATACATGGTCATTTTTTTCTCTAACTATGAGTAAATCATCTTTTCTTGCTCCCTTTCTCGAACAATCTATGTTTCTATCGAGTATACGTATACATTTTTTGTGTTAAGAAAGTTGTTGTGTAGGGTATGTTGTAACTTTTTCCATAGAGATATTTGAGTCTTTGATTCATGTTTACAAAGTTTTTTGAATGTTGAATTATTCCTCTACTGTTAGACATATTGAAGAACAATATGTTTTTTATTATCTTACAGTTTTGTTTCTCATATTTCTTCATCACATCACACTATCTCATTTTTCTGATATAGGTTTCATTGACCTGATCCGCTGCACGTAGAAAATTGGCACGAAGAGCCTAATCACAAGCCTCCATATTTGATCCAACCACTCTCAAACATTTTAAATATAAACCCTTATTGGGAATTTTGAAATAAGGTGTGCTAGGCTTGACTCTTTAGCAGTCAAGAGTAAATTTCTAGCACGACTACATACATTATGTCTTCATGATTCAAGTTGTTTGCACTTGTCCAAAACATAAATAGAGGTTATTGATGTCCTTTGAAAAAAAAAAAATCGTATTCTTCTACTACTATAAAACATATAAAAGATTCCTATGAAATTGATTACATTTGAAAACATATGCTAAAGAAAGGTGTGATGACTTTTTGTTTTCTCTAGTCCTATGTCAATGCATGTTGTCTCT
>JASDQU010284459.1:0-14508 GCA_032191745.1 Picea mariana
TATTATTATGTCCTCATCCTCTTGTGCGAGGTGGATCGTGTCAACAATATCTACATCATTAATAAACCTGTCCTGGTTCTGAGTCGAGGGGGAGCCATAACGCTTGCCAAACGCAGAATTGCCGAAGGTGTTTGGGAACTGGGGTGCGCAAGCGTTTGTTCGAACCCAAGGTTTGAAGTATGATTTTCTCTGCTCGCTCAAATACTGCAATTGGTTGTGTGCCTGAGTGTGGATCAGAATTTAAAGGACATCAACAGTCAATGATAATGTGAGACTAGGCTGGGTCAATAAAATATATGGATGAAACAATCAAGTGAGGCGCAAATGTTACTGCACCGATTTCTCTCCGGATCTGGGGGCTTGCGTTTGGGCTAAAATTCCTTAAATTTAAGATATGTATTACTGAAACAGAAGTATTTAAAGTAAACGACCATTGAAATTCGCTCTTCGATTCTATCTCCACAACTATCCTTGAATCCGAACGATCGTTCCATGGTTGTGTAGAGTTCACGAACTTACGCTTCTACATTAAGATACATAATCATCATGGAGCGTAATGCTATTTTTAGTGACACCACGAATTCAATTTCCAGAAAAACTTCAACTATTACACAATGGAAGTATGCAACTACAACATCAATTATTTCTACTCATCATGACGATATTAAAAATTCAACATGCAACCAAGGCAGCGATTGAAGAATCGTATCATGTATATACACCTACCAACGAATAGACATCAATTTATTTAGGAGAATAGAAAACAACTTAATCGAGAAGTTCAATTTTTTAGTGAGAAATTTATAGTGGCCATAAATATCAGAAATTCCCTTCAATTTATAAAAATATCAAGGAGCTTGTCTCTTGATCTTCTAATTTCACCCAATTTATGCAACTATAATAACTCGAATATAAAATTAAATCCAAATGCAAATACAAATTAAATAAAATATGGTAACCGATGAGTTGGGCTTGGAGATGTTCTCCTGCAACCTGCGATCCTTCTGTCCTCCCGCTTGTTAATCTCTAAGACTTCACCGGTACCGTCCAGCCAATGCTAGGGGTACTTATCTTCCCCCTTAGTCCCCTCAGCCGCAAAGGGACCATGCACACAAAACCAAAAAAATACTCTAGCTCAAAGCTTGCCTCGCAAGGTAGAGTCATCACTCTATTTCAAGCTGGGTATCCCAACTCTCACAAGTAAAACTAGTCAAAATTAATTTGACAACATAACTAGTGTGATCTTTTTTCCATTTAGACCATTTTCTGTATAGGAGTTTCCTTAATGACACATTCTCACTTGCACATTTAATTCACTTTTTAATTAGATAATTTAGAATAATTTCCCCCTTACACTTGTCACGCTTTCCCTAAGTTGCACAAGAAATTCCACATTTTATTTTAATTAAATTGAATTTCCCTCACCCATCCTAAAAACACTCCTTAAATCACTCCTAGTTGTCTCTTTATTCCCTTTATTTCCATTTAATCACTGATGCCTTACTAAATCTTAGCTGAGTTAGAATATAAATCTTCTTTTAGTTAGACTAGTGTTAAGTAGACTCTACATACCTTTTTATGCATACACTTCTTTCAGCTTTATTCCTTTCTTATCTTTTAATTTCCAATTTGGTATTTTCTAGCACATATATGTATTAAATCAATCTTTAGGTTTATTTCAATTTTCTTAATTTTTTAAATTGATTTACCTCATACTATTTTAATTTAGTTAATAAATTTAGTTTTAGTCTTAATTTAGTTATAGTTTTAGGCTTAATTTTTTAATAGGATTAGACTTTCATTTGGGGATTCACAATTAATAATTTCAATCCTTAATTAATTAATTAAAGTCAACAATGCTTAAAGATTTTTACAGTGTTTAATTATTTGCTTAAGGTTTTCTAGGCCATCTAGATTTGTTGACTCAAGTTTTACTTCCGCGACATGCCCTTCAAGACGCACTTCGTGTTCCAAGGGTGTCACTCGCCCTTGAATGGTTTTGTTAGTTTTCCAACCCTCGGAGTCAACACTCCATTCGATAGACCTTGTGAGAGACTAAGGGCTTCTAAGGAAGAAGAACCTTGGCTTATTGTGCGCCCCTTAAAAATATTCATGAGTAACTATCTCAGTCTACCCTCATGACATCGTGGACCTCTCGAACTAGGTAATCATTAACCTACAATTCAAGCCACGACGAGAGTGCTAGTAGGTTGTGACAAGAATGTTGCCACACCTCTCCCTCAATATCTGGTCTATGTGCATGGCCCCTTTACTCCTTATGTGAGTCATAGTAGCAAGCATTCGTTAGCCTGTATTCATTAACAAAACAGTGTCAATGATCCATATACAATATCATAATATAATCGATCATATGTCACATATGCATAAATGAAACACTCAAACCAATACAGTCCACTCCCTGATTCAATCTGGAGTCCAAGGAGGTCCATTGATGCCATCGACATCCACAATCTGTCAAGTGTCCTACACACTCAGGGAAAACTCGTCAATAACATATGTCAATACATATATATCAATAACATTAAATCACAACCATCAACATCATCATCAAAATCCATAAGAGAAATATATAACCATGTACTATAACCGGATCACTTGCAAGCAAGTGTCCTCAAAGAATAAGTCAATAACATGTGCTTGCAAGAGTAGAATGTTACATACACCCCTTCTTGTTTTAAACATCGTCCCGAAATTGTACAGTATATAAAATGCAGTAAGAAAAAGTATATGACAATATCTATATGTCTAATCAATCAAATAAGTAAGCAAACTGTTGACGCATATCATATGTGTCCTCCCAGGTACTGAGTGTGGACTATAATTGTCCCACTAGATGTTGACCTGATCGACTATTTGACGCCATAGCTATCGAATGTGATGGTCCATAATGTGGATTGGCTTCGTTGTGAGTGCACCCTTGTCCGATACCTGCAAGGAACTCATATCAATCACATGTGTAGGATCACTAACATAATGTCTCAAAACAGATACATGAAAAACATCGTGCATACGCCTCAAAGAATCAAGTAAGGCTAGTTGATAGGCCACGGGTCATTTCTTTTCCACAACTTCGAAGGGCCCCACAAACCTAAGAGAGAGTTTATCTCCCTTCCCAAACTTGATCGAAATCTTATGCAGTTTCACCCGTAGGAAAACACGGTCGCCAACTTCATAATTGCAGTCAACGTGATGCGCATCGACATAACTCTTTTGTTGATCTTGCGCTTCTTTAATCCTTTGTCTTATCGATTGCATTTGTTCTTCAATTTCTTGGATTACTTATGGTCCTACCAGGACCCTATCCTCAAGTCTATCCTAGCTCAATGGCGTCTAACACAGTTGCCCATAAAGAAACTCAAATGGTGCCATCTTAATGGTACTTTGATAGTTGTTGTTGTACGCAAACTCTACCAGTGGCAAGAACTCTTGCCAACGCTTTTGTTGGTCCATCACATACATACGCAACATCTCTTCCAAAATTTGGTTCATTATTTCTATCTGCCCGTGTGTTTCATGGTGATATCCTGTACTAAAGTTTAGTTGTGTCCCCAAATCCTCTTGGAAATTGGTCCAGAAACATCCTATAAACATCAATCCTCTATCGAATATGATCCTTTTTGGCATGCCATGTAATCTCACAATCTTGTTGATAAAAACTCTAGCTATGTATGGTGCCTGATACGTCGTGCGCCCAAGAATAAAATGTGCACTCTTTGTTAGAGTGTCAACTACCATGAAAATCGAGTCATGCCTCCTTGCCATCAGTAGAAATCCAACAATAAATTCCATCGAAATGACCTCCCATTTCGATTCTAGAATAATGTGTGGTTGTAGTAATCCTGTCAGATGTCTATGTTCAACCTTCACTTGTTGACATTATAGACATCTCGCCACGTAGCTAACTATGTCCTCCTTCATTCATTTCTAGAAAAATAAGGACTTAAGGTCTTCCCTCATCTTTGTGACTCCTAGATGAGCCATGTACACTACTCTATGAGCTTCTCTTAAGATCAAACTTCTCAATTCATTATTAGGAAGTACGTAAATCCAGTTATTATACTTCATCAATCTGTCATTGTCCAATGTATATCCTTCAAACTTTGGTACCATCATGGTTTCTTGTCCGATATTTTCTTTAACCTCTTTATACCAGTCATCGTCGAACTATACAGTTAGAATCTTTTCTCCAAGATTCATTTGAAGAGGTATCACCAAGAATATGTGTAGTCTCCGACTCAACGCATCTTTCACTGTGTTCACTGTTCATTTTATGTAAGTAATCTCAAAATCATATTCACTAAGCAATTCTGACCAACACCTTTGTCGTGCATTCAAGTCACTCTGCATAAATGTGTGCTGCAATCCACAATGATATGTTTTTAGGGTGAATTTTCATCCAATCAGATAGTCTCTCCACACTTTCAAGGTATACACAATGGAAAATAACTCCAAATCATGCGTCGTGTAGTTATCCTCATGCTTTCTTAATTTCCTTGAGATGTAAGCGATCACTCCACTGTCTTGCATCAATACTCCACCTAAAACTTCCTTGGACGCGTCTGTGCATACCAAGAATTCCTTGTCTATGTCCAGAACTTTTAGTATCGGTGTGGGCATCAACAATTCCTTGAGCCTTCGAAACACTTCCGCTCATCTCGGTCCATAAAAGCTTCTTGTTTTTTTTCTGCAATCTCGTGATCAGATTTGCTATTTTTGAAAAACCTTCTATGAACCATCGGTAATATCCCGCTAAACCCATAAAGCTATGCACTTATTGTACTTTTTTTGGCATGGGCCATTCCATAATAGACTCTACCTTTGCTGGATCCACAACGATGCCTTCTTTATATATAACATGCCCTAATTAATGAATCTTTGATTGGTAAAAATAACATTTCGACAGTTTCCCGTATAATTTGTTTTCTCATAAACATTGTAGTACCAAGCGTAAATGTTCGTCTTGTTCTTTTGTTGTCTGAGAATATATCAATATGTCATCAATGAATACTTGAAAAAACTTGTCCGAGTATTCACGGAACACCCCATTCATTAAGCTCATGAATACCCCCGGGGCGTTTGTAAGTCCAAATGGTAAAACCGTAAACTCATAGTGTCCGAACCTCATCTTGAATGCAGTCTTAGAAATATCTTCCTCTTTAATTCATAACTGGTGATACCCTGATCTCATGTCGTTCTTGGAAAACACCATCATGCCTTTCATTTGATCAAACAAATCATCTATTCTATGCAACAGATACTAGTTCTTGATCGTCGCCTTGTTCAGTTGACGGTAATCAATAAAAAGTCTCCACGACCCATCCTTCTTTCTTATGAAAATAACAGGTGCACCCTAAGGTGACACACTTGGACGTATAAGTCCCAGGTCCAAAAACTCCTTCATTTGCATTTTCAACTCCTGTAACTCAGGCATTGACATCCAATAAGGTGTTCTTGCTATCGGTTCAATTCCAGGTTTCAAGTCGATTGTAAACTCCAACTCTCTTTTGAGCGACAAACCTAATAACTCTTCTGGAAACATGTCGGCAAACTCTCGTACCACTGGAAGGTTTTATAATCCTTTCACCTTGCCCTTTTCATTTAGTGCTAATATTGCATATAACTTACATCCCCTACGCATGCTCTTATGTAGCTGTAAGGAAGAAATGAACCTCAAGGACACTCCTTGATTTTATCATATAATCACTCTTCTCTGTCCCACGTCATCTTTCAAGCTTAATCATTTCATCTTACAGTTGAGTATCACATCATACAATTCCAACCAGTCCATACCGATCACGATGTGGCAACATAACTAGTAAAACCAGTCAAAATTAATTTGGCAACATAACTAGTGTGATCTGTTTTCCATTTAGACCATTTTCTTTATAGGATTTTCCTTAATGACACATTTTCACTTGCACATTTAATTCACTTTTTAACTAGATAATTTAGAATTATTTCTCCCTTACACTTGTCACCCTTTCCCTAAGTTGCACAAGAAATTCCACATTTTATTTTAATTAAATTGAATTTCCCTCACCCATCCTAAAAACACTCCTTAAATCACTCCTAGTTCTCTTTATTCCCCTTATTTCCATTTAATGACTCATGGCTTACTAAATCTTAGTTGAGTTAAAATAGAAATATTCTTTTAGTTAGACTAGTGTTAACTAGACTCTAGATACCTTTTTATGCATACACTTTTTTCAGCTTTATTCCTTTCTTATCTTAATTTCCAATTTGGTATTTTCTATCACATATATGTATTAAATCAATCTTTAGGTTTATTTCATTATTCTTATTTTCTTAAATTGATTTACCTCATTACTATTTTAATTTAGTTAATAAATTTAGTTTTAGTTGTCTTACCAACTTAGGCTTAATTTTTGAATAGGATTAGACTTTCATTTGGGGATTCACAATTAATAATTTCAATTCTTAATTAATTAATTAAAGTCAGCAATGCTTAAAGATTTTTACAGGGTTTAATTATTTTCTTAAGGTTTTCAAGGCCATCTAGATTCCTTGACTCAAGTTTTACTTCCGCGACGTGCCCTTCAAGACGCACTCCGTGCTCCAAGGGTGTCACTCGCCCTTGAATGGTTTTGGTAGTTTTCCAACCCTCAGAGTCAACACTCCATTCGGGAGACCTTGTGAGAGACTAGGGGCTTCTAAGGAATAAGGACCATGCCTTATTGTGCGCCCCTTAGAAATATTCATGAGTAACTGTCTCAGTCTGCCCTCACGACATCGTGGACCTCTCAAACTAAGTAATCATTAACCTACAATTCAAGCCACGACGAGAGTGCTAGTAGGTTGTGACAAGGATGTTGCCACACCTCTCCCTCAATATCTGGTCTATATGCATGGCCCCTTTACTCCTTATGTGAGTCATAGTAGCAAGCATTCGTCGGCCTAATTCATTAACAAAACAGTGTCAATGATCCATATACAACATCATAATATAATCAATCATATGTCACATATGCATGAATGAAACACTCAAACCAATACAGTATGCTCCCCGATTCAATTCGAAGTCCAAGGAGATCCATTGATGCCATCGACATCCACAATTTGTCAAGTGTCTTACACACTCAGGGAAAACTCGTCAATAACATCTGTCAATACATATATATCAATAACATTAAATCACAACCATCAACATCATCATCAAAATCCATAAGAGAAATATATAACCATGTACTATAACCGGATCACTTGCAAGCAAGTGTCCTCAAAGAATAAGTTAATAACATGTGCTTGCAAGAGCAGTATGTTACATACACCCCTTCTTGTTTTAAACTTCATCCCGAAATTGTATAGTATATAAAATGCAGTAAGAAAAAGTATATGACAATATCTATATGTATAATCAATCAACTAAGCAAGCAACCTCCTGATGCATATCATATGTGTCCTCCCAGGTACTGAGTGTGGACTATAATTGTCCCACTGGATATTGACCTGATCAACTATTCAAAGCCATAGTTGTCGAATGCGATGGTCCATAATGTGGATTGGCTCCACTATGAGTGCACCCTCGTCTGACACATATAAGGAACTCATATCAATCACATGTGTAGGATCACTAAGATAATGTCTCAAAANTCGTGCATACGCCTCAAAGAATCAAGCAAGGCTAGTCGATAGGCCATGGGTCCTTTCTTTTCTACAACTTCAAAGGGTCCCACAAACCTAAGAGAGAGTTTATCTCCCTTCCCAAACTTGATCGAACTCTTGTGCAGTTTCACCCATAGGAAAACGTGGTTGCCAACTTCATAATTGTAGTCAACGTGATCCACATCAACATAACTTTTTTTTTTACCTTGCACTTCTTTAATCCTTTGTCTTATCGATTGCATTTGTTCTTACATTTCTTGGATTGCTTCTGGTCCTACTAGGACCCTATCCTCAAGTATATCCTAGCTCAATGGTGTTTGACACAGTCGCTCGTAAAGAAACTCAAATGGTGACATCTTAATGGTACTTTGATAGTTATTGTTGTATGCAAACTCTACCAGTAGAAAGAACTATTTCCGATGCTTTTGTTAGTCCATCACATACATACGCAACATCTCTTCCAAAATTTGGTTCATTCTTTCTATCTGCCCGTCTATTTCAGGGTGATATCCTGTACTAAAGTTCAGTTGTGTCCCCAAATCCTCTTGGAAACTGGTCCAGAAACATCCTGTAAACATCGATCCTCTATCGAATTTTTGGCATGCCATGTAATCTCACAATCTTGCTGATAAAAACTCTAGCTATGTATGGTGCCTGATACATCATGCACCCAGGAATAAAATGTGCACTCTTCGTCAGACTGTCAACTACCATGAAAATGGAGTCGTGCCTCCTTGCCTTCAGTAGCAATCCAACAATAAATTCCATCGAAATGACCTCCCATTTCGATTCTAGAATAATGTGGTTGTAGTATTCCTGTCAGATGTCTATGTTCAGCCTTCACTTTCTGACATTATAGACATATCGCCACTGTTGACGGGTGAAATCGACCATCCGTCAACTGAGAGAGTGGAACCGGTCTAGGGTTGTCTAATAACCCAAGCTGTTTGGAATGAACCACCCTAACGGGTTTAGCGGCTCCGTTAGTCGATCTAAGTTCCTAGGAAAAAAAAAAAAAAACTAAACTAAACTAACTAATCTAACTAAAACTAAATAAAACTAAACTAACTAACAATAAATAAAACTAATCTAATTAAAACTAACTACTAAACAAACAAACTAAAACTAATTATTTAAAACAAACTAAACTGATCTAACTATTCTATAAACATAATCTACTAACTAATACTATACTACTGACTGAAATATAAATTATTCACAAAATATACGATATCCACAATTTACAGATTTAAATAAAACCTGCAAAACTCATTAATATTCTGCCCTTAGACAGTAAAAGATATTTTTTGATTTTTATAATTTTATGAACAAGAAATAAAACAGAAAATAACTAAACTAAATTACTAATCTAAACTACAAATATATCTAACTAAACTGCTAATAAATATACTAACTAATAAATAACAAATTGACTTGGAAACGCTCCAGATTTGTCCTGTGTATGATGACTGTGCTAGCAGATCGGAGGAAGGAAACTTGCACCGAATAATCCAAAAGCTTCTCATAAACGATAGCTGCAGTGCTCTTTAAGTTTGTTAATAGGACAAACAAGACATAAAAATCACAACAATCATATGATTTATAAATCTTCTACAATTAGATAAACCCGTATGTAAAGACTTATGCAAAATAATTCAATTAATGAAGAAGAGAAATCTGTCATTCATAAACTGAATCAAGTAATTGCTGTGTTCTTAAGTACTGGAAGAAATCAGATATGGATCATATTAATTAAATCATATCACTTTGCAAAAGACTAAGATAGCTAAAGTAGTCATTAATCAAATGCAAATTGATAAAATAAACATGAAACAAAAGATTGATATTATGAAAAGCTAAAGCTGTAGCAGAACATCAACTTTTGTCTCAATTTGTATTAAAATTCCATATCCTTGTTCTCCCACGAATGAGGATGATCCTTATTACAAAAATAATAAGTATTTATAAGTTTTTCCATAGGGTAAAACCTCCCTGTGGAAGTTATCAAACTGTTTACATAATCTGGGAAGATATTCCCAAGTTCAACTAAACTAGGGAACTAAAATAAAACTAAAGCATCTGAATATCCTCTAGACTGTCCATCAAATCCCATGCAATTTGAATTCACCTGAAAAGAGTCCAAAATAGACAAATTAGAAGACTCTTTTATTAATAAAATGATAAAAATTTAATTCTATAGACTAGCTACAGAATCATTTGATTCTGTAGCTGGTCTAAATAAGGTACAGAATCGACATTCAAATTAAAAAAAATCTTTTCAAGATTTCAATTTAATTAACATCAATAATCATTTGAAGATGAACCATTTAATTTGAAGTTGTTATATCATTCAAAACTAAACAAGATCTGAATCAATGAATGCCTACAGAGATGGGCGTATTCTATTTCTTGTGTCACCACAAAATCGAATGAACAGAGGCATAATCCCACCATCGTGAAATCGTTTAGTATCAATTTGGAAATGACATAATCAAAACAAATCACACACAATCGTTATGCTATCTGATCAGCAAGGGATACGATCGAAACCACGCAAGATCGTTATTAAATCATTATCACTGTGTTGACATAGCCACGAAAACTGGCACGAAAATTTAAACAAAATCGTAACAGGATCGATTGATCAACATAATTCATAATTTGTTATTGCAAAATGGGCAAATAGGATTGATCGAATTTGATCAAAACGAGATCGTTCCAATCAAACGAATCACAACTGGGTTTGACCAAATCATTTTAAAATTTTAAAACCAGACAGAGCAATAATCATAATCGGAATCCAATTCCTAAAAATGATCGAACTAACAACGATCCGATCAAGCGAATCAATCGACTGGGTTTAATAATAGTCATTGTTCCACAATTCGGGCATATTTACACAGATTTAACAAGATCACTGTTTTTACAAAAACAGAGTATTTCTAACCAAAATGAATTGAACACAACGATACTCATGATTTGAAAAATCATATAACACAACATATCGTAACAAGTATCCTCCCAAAAACATTTACCAATCATAGCATACAAATGATAATGAGATCGAATCCGAGAAAAATCGTATTCTAAATTGAGCATAAAAACTTGCCGTGCAGAGTAGATACAAAATGAATTGTAATGAAAACACACCATTACTTTCGTTACTTCACCCAGACAAACTTAGTAAATGAAATCCAAATGAATAATCATTAAATCCAATAAAGATCTATGAGAAAATCATATATGAAATCGAAATTCCTTCTATTTTTATCAAAACGAAACCATGTACAGGATGATCACCGAATGACAGAGGCATTTGGATGAGTGACTGAGCTATTTAAAAACTGAATTCAAATCATTACATCAAACTAGATTATGTACAAAAAAAAAATGTTGTCAAAACCATAACTGTATAGCAACAAGGCTGCTTGATTATGCCAATTTGGAATTTACAACGGTAGTGGCTGATTGTACGTTTTTGAAAAGGATGGAGCCGGTTGTCTTTTGCTTTTTATCTGTTGCTTAGAGCTTGGCCTTTTGACTGGTTAGCACTGCAATTTGATCTTCCAGTGATTGAATCTTTGACTGGAGTATAGGAACATCAATATAATATTGTTCTAACCATAAATTGCATTGGTCATAGTGTGACTGTGTGGATTTAGAAAGAGTAGGTGAGGGTTTGGCCAAATGACCGAAGGTTTCACGGGGCAATTTAATACTTGGGTAGTCAGGATCGTTCTTTAGGCAGGGGGGAAGGTTCGATACAAAATCATGAGGGGGCTCGGGACATAAACCCTGCGAGTAGGGGTACTCGCTGGCAAGAAAACGCTCAATATCAGAATCAGAGTCTTCACTTAGGATGATAGGGTTAGACTCAGTAGAGGGTTTTGGTTTGTTTCTGGCCATTCTCGAAATGATTCGGGCATTCCTTTTCCCTTTGGCATTGGCAGTAAGATTTGCCTTGGGATTTTTTCTCATAGGCTTTTTAATGGCCTTTGCACTCTTAGTTACAGTGTCAGGTAAGTCAAAACCAAGGTCGGTCGAGGGTTTAGGCAGTAGGAGATGTAAGGGTACAGGCGGTTCAGCCTTGGTTTCAATTACCATGGGTTTATCAACCTGTACAGGGTCGGTGTCTTCAAAGCCATTACGGGTGATGAAATCCCTCCAACTATCACCATGCAAACTCAAATGATAAAAACGATGAGTTTAATAAGCCCATGGTGAAACAGGCTGCTGTCAGCCTTCTGCCTCTTAAACTTTTTCGACATTTTATACAAGCTCCAATTAAAGTAGAAAGGCATGTTTAGAGAATACCCTATAAAAATCATCAGCAGATGCAGGTGGTAGAGGAACACAAGTTTGTATCGACCTTCACAGGTCACGAACTACTTGACTAGCATTAATAAATCATGCCATCGTGCTTTGAGCATAGATATGGGCATACCTATGTCACAAGAGGTGACTTTGCATGATAGAAACAACAATGTCCATGGCACTTCCTCGACCTTGCAATTCTTAAACCAACGTTGTCCCGAGGTGGGTAACCCTGTAGCTGAGCTGATAAACTGTTCATCGATCTCTAACTGTATGTCACCCACTTTTGCTCGACAGCCATCGAAAGTCATGGCAAACTGTCGTGCTACACAAAGGTTAAAACCCTCAAATCGTTTCACGAAGGAAAGCCATCCACTGTCTTCCAAATCTTGGCGGGCATTGTCAAAAATTAATAGGGCTTGGTTGCCATTGGGCTCGACTCGCATGACTGGTGCCATGGAGCCGAACACATGGTAAGGGAAGGGTTTGGATTCACCAACACACACAGGAGCAGAGCTACCCGAGCTAACAGAAATGAACGAGCAAAAAGGGTAGGCATAAATGCAAGCATGCAAAGGGGGTGGATTCTGCCATGCAAAATATTGATTATCCAAGTACAACCGCTGATTTACATAGCTGTTCAATTCATAATAGTAATTCAACCATCGAGTCATGTGCCCAATTAATGAAATCAAATGTATATACCAATGCGTGCAAATGTTATGCCATAGTGTTTAAACACCCGACCTATAAATCAAAGCCAAAATCAACTATGCGCCAATGTATCAATTCATATAATCAAAAGTTCAACCAAGGTGCCAAACAATATTCATATAGTCGACAAGCCAAAAGATTAACATAAGGATTATATCAAAGGACATATATATAAAATATTTAATCATAACCCCTATGCATTTTCATAGAATCAATGATCAGGCAAGTCATATAAAGTGCAAATCCAAATGCTAAATGCCTTACAAACTCAATAAAACCAAGTTGTACAATCAACCGAAGTATGAGAACTGATTAGAGGATCTTGCCATTTGTATAATGATCAATAAAAGGTGAGCGCAATAGGCATGATGACAAAAGAGATATTGACAGTTCAGATAATGATCGAAATATGACTTCGAAAGGAGAAGTTTTCACACTTACAGTCGTGAAAACTTAACGAAGACAAATGTGCAAATGTCACAAAAATGAAAATGTCGTTTATTGAAAATTGCGACGAGAAAAAAAATGATGTTTGTAAAACGTTAGTGTAGGCAGCTTAATAGATGATAGGAAAAAGTGAGTTAGCTGCCAACAATGGCGACACACTGGTAGAAGCAGTTATCTCTGTCAAAGAAACAAGTTCATATTAGGACATCAAAGATAATTTCAACTTGAAAATAACAACCGAAAATCATATAAACATCAGTATTAACCATCTTTTCCAGCAGTGTTTCAAAAGATGAAAACTGATAACAAACTTAAGACCAGCAAGTCACGATGTTAAAGATAAAATATCCAATATTGTTGGCATGGTGAATGCTGCCAGCAGGCATCCATAGCCT
Organism: Picea mariana; assembly: GCA_032191745.1. Taxonomy (NCBI): domain Eukaryota; kingdom Viridiplantae; phylum Streptophyta; class Pinopsida; order Pinales; family Pinaceae; genus Picea; species Picea mariana. The sequence goes on from JASDQU010284459.1 coordinate 13,515, forward strand.
TGACAGGGTTGCCATTTAACCCACTCTGACATCTGTATCCTGCCAAGAAGTTCTGGATCAAAATATAGGACATTAAAGAGGTTTCTTTTTTACAAATTTTCATATACCCGACATTGCTTCGCTGCCAGCAGGCTTGTTCAGTACCCTGATGAAGTTGTCTTGGCGCTATGCATGCATTTACCTGCTGCCAACAGACCTGTTCAGTATCCTGACAGGTATACAAGCACTTCCCACAACTCTTATTCATAATTTTTTTTTTTTTTTTATAGATATATATTTGAGTGGGGTGACGCTGAAAATCTTGATATTTTAACATATTTTTTAGACCTCATCAGAATTTTTTTTTAGAACAGTCCTTTATTTAGATCCAGAGATGTTTTATTTACAAAACAACTTCCTAAGACAGGGAGACATCCTCTGAGTCATTCCTTTACGGAACAGGGACAGCATAAAAAGATAATAGATGATCATGACAAACTTTTCTTATATATCGAAATCAGTAAACTTCTTTCAAACAACAAAATTTTCCAACATAGATATCAATTTCAGCAATATATCATTGATGTTTGTACAATTTTTCAGAAGTTATTTCAGCGAAGAAATTTTCTATCATCTTTGTTTGAATAGCTCAGTGTACAGGTATGTGTATGTCTAAAAACACAGCCTGATAAATTCAAATCAAAATCAAAAAACAGAAAGCAAGCCAAAAGGCAAACAAAAATAAAAAATATATACATAATATACAAGGGTAGTTATCAAGCAAAGTATCTTTTCAGGGCTTGGCCATTCACCGGATAGGTGTCAAGCTGCCCTTCGAGATTTTGCAATCAAAAGGAACTAGGATCGAACTTTTCAGCAATTAAAAATGGTCCAAGCCATAAGTTTTGAAATTTAGAGTGCTCACCCTTTCCTTCGTGTGGTTTGTCCCACTTCAATATGAGATCACCTACTTCAAAATTCCTATCAGAAGTAGAATTAGAATCGAACCAGCTTT